>JAQIXX010001828.1:0-29528 GCA_034700605.1 Willowsia nigromaculata | reverse complement strand
GAGTGGTGGAAATGGGAGGGTGGCGATGGTAAAGGATTTCTATGAATGAGGGAAAATGAGTGAATGAAACCAGGCGTGTATGTCTGTGTACTCACTGCTGAGGATAAATTGCAACACATACATCACGAATATCATACAATACCCGCCACTACTTGCTCACTTGGCTGCTTGCTAAATATGTGCTTCATTTTAAATCTTTCCCATCAAAGAGGCAAGAGAGCGTACAATGAGTAAGGATGGTAATCACAGCTTTTAGTTTGTTTCAATGCTCGCTGGTTGGGTTCTTGGATTTCTGACTTTCCTCTTCTCTTTATTTACATAATATACATCCATGCCTGATTGTATGAGCGTGGAGTTGACTCAACGAGAAATGATATTTTGCAAGGAGTATAAAATGATGAACGTTTCATGATCCTCATTATTCATATATCCATCATTTCTCGTTTTTTCACTGGGTGGTACCCAGTGAGTGTCTACTTGATAGCATGATGCAAACGGCTTTATATACACATATCTTTACAATTCTTCAATCTTGAACTTCTATGGTTAGCGTTCGGTAATTCCTCACTAAATGTTTACCAACTAGTGATTTACAGAAAAATCCATCTTCAATAACATTTTATAAAATCGTAAGTATTCGGGCTTTGCTTGAATATTTTTTATGAAAGTGTAGATCTTTGATAAATGCAGAAGCTTGCTTGACACCAAAATAGACATGACACTCTGTACTTTGATATCAATTAGCCGACACGTCAATAAAATAAACTGCCATAGACCACGTCAAGTCAAGACTGTAAGTAAAGTTATATAGGAATTTCTTCCGAAAGCTACGCTGTCGTTGAAAGTTCTAACAGCTTGTCATCAGATAAAAAGAACATGGAAGATCCATCACAGGTAAACTTCAAGGTGATTGATTCCTTTTAGGAAAGATGCTCGTAGCGGATGTGTGGTCAAAAGCTTCTTTAAGTTTTACATTATTAACCATGCATAAGTGTATTCTTTAGACATTGAAATGCCTTCATGAATACCCGGAACTGTTTGCTGAGCTGAAAGTAAAATGCCTGAAAGCCAGAAAGTTTAAAGGTTGTGAGAAGATGAGATGTCAAGGGCAGTGGGATTTTTAAGACACATTTTAAGTGAAAGTTAAACAAGGTGAAAGATAAACAAGTGGAGGAGAACGACAGGTTGGTTAACTTGCTCAACACCACCAATCTCACAAAACCTCAGGGGGCTAAATCTTTAATGAATGATGACAATTACTGCATTCTGCATACTTTTCCTTCTTGTAAAGAACATGAGTGCCAATGAAATGCATTTCATTGCAAATAAATTTTAAAGATATATTGCCCAAACACACCAGTTGTTTATTGCTTAGAGCCACATCTTTGTTACTTTTTGAATTTCAAACTGTAAAGATTGTTTCTTTCTCAATTTAGACTCACATCCCTAACTGTTCGAATACATAATGGAAGGGTTTAAGTTTCATATCACATGAGCTGAAGGAAAACGCTTCATAGTTCGTGGCGAGACAAAGAGTTGCATCCGTCCCAGCTGTAGGTATGAGACAAAACTTTACAGAAGTAAATAAATGAATCAAAGAAAACTTTGCAACTTTGTTGCTCTTCTCGTTCTATGCATTTACAAAAGGGTTCTTAATTCATAAGTTCTAGTCTGAAAAGATAAACAGATTTTGAGTTTATGTAACGGAATTCTTTAAGGATATTCCTCTTTGAATCTATTCATATAAGCCGCATTAGCGCTACACTACTAATTCCTTCGCCCAGCAAACACACTAATTTCATCAAAAGTTGGTGGTTCACTTTAATGTATATACATGTGTTAATAAGTTATGACTGATATATTATATTTCTGTACATGTGCATATATTATATTTATTTGTTTTGACTAATATTTACATAGATTTCACACACGTGCCCACATTCCAAATTGAATGGAATATCCTTAAGTTTACATTGGGTTTATGAAAGCTGCAGATATGAAACATTTTCGTTTAAAATACGATATAGCATTCATAAGCAGAAAAAGTTGGATGCACCTTACGCACGTGTGGTAAATCTAAATAAAATTACATTCCGTCTTTTTATACTCCAATAAAATTCATAACAAAAACTTTCCTTCGCCCTGGCCACCCTTAAAGGCATCATCTTGTAAAAATATTTATTTGAAGTTAGTACACCCAATTTTCGTTGTTGTTGTTGCTTGAATGGTTCAACAAACAAGACACACTCGGTACATACATGTGTAATGTATTAGAGTTTCTCCTGTCGACTTAAACTACATCAGCGACAAATGTACCAACTTTCTTTTTCCTTTTATCTGGCTTGTTGTGTCACATCCCTTTAACATTGCCTGCTCCATCAGGAAGGGAGGACATACCGACACATTCATTCACACATCACCACATGCATTTACAACAAGAGACAAGATGAAAAGACGCACATCCTCTTCTTTTTGAGCGTGTATGAATACGTGCATCATGGCAAACAGGAATTTACGTGATACATATTTATGTACATACACAATTTACTGTGTACTCTGGGTCTGCATTTACCTTCCAGTAACCACATCGCTTGCATCAGTACCGGCAACTGAATTGAAGGTGTACTCATGCAGAGAAAAACTAAATAACATGAATTTTTTCCTTGTGTAAATGGAAAATAGCAGAAGGGAGCATATTTCTTGTGATTTCATTTAAAGTGATATTGCTTCCACTAGCATACTCGCTGTTACGTTATTTCTCCAATAAAAGAGTACAAGCACTTTCCCCACTTTATCTCTATATCTCTGTGTGTGCTGCAACCATATGCAAACATCAGTCTCCAGCAAAGAGGAAGAAAATGCAATGGGATGCGATGCAATAAAGAAAACAGAAAGAGAGGGATTTCCAGGGTGTCACTTTGTAAAAGCAACTTCAATTCCACCATAACATGTTGAATATATAGGAGTGCGCACAACAAGCAAGGACTTTTGATGTACAAAAAGTGCGTCTACCTACCAGCTCTCCAGCTGCTTCTTCCTCTTATTTCACCTAGCTCCTCTCCACTCTTATTTCATTTCTTTTCCTTTTTCAGCAACAAATTTTATATCGTTCTAGCTAAAAGTTTGTCGTTGGAGGAGACATGTTTCCTAAATGTGAATAGATTGAGTCGGTGCTATGTGTGGAATGGGGAGTCACATGTGACTATGAGTGTCCTTTCACCTTTCCTCATACATCTGTCCACAACTATTCATTTGGAAGGAAAATTCTTTACGACAAATAGTTTCTCTTTTTTTCTTTCATTTTTTTTCCTTTTCCACTAGCCGTCTTTACAACTTATGGCGCGTCAGACGAACTTGGTGATATACGGATTCGAGGCAATGTTAGTTGAATGGCCGCCAGTTGGAATGAATTTTTTATCTGTAGTTTTTATTTTACTTTTGCACGTTACTTCTTAGCTGGAACCCTGACTTTCGACTTGGATAGTGATGATGATGGTGCCAATGCGTCAGGAAGAAGCAAAATCGTGACAGTTTGTCTTTCACGCGTAAATGTTTTCTTTTTGGCCGCCGTCGAGTCTCCAGAAAAGTTTTAAAGGTAAGCTAGACACAAAAAGTTTTTAGTCAGTTTGTTAAGCCACCTACCTGTGTCTGTGTGAGCACTGTGTACATATCTTTTTGTGTGAAAAGTAGTAGTAACTGTAACGAATATCGAACGAATGCAAATTGCCAGAGGATAAATTTTTTAACGTTAATGCAACAAAGAATGAGTTACATATTGCATTTCCCCAACACAAGGATTCACGCATGACTAAAAAAACTGCCATAACCAAAAGTTATGATGTTCGCAAAGTGACTTTTGGTGTATACATAGAAAGAAAAAAATGACTTGCGATTCTATTTGAGGTGCAAATATCACATGAAAAATGTCATTTGATTTTTATTCGGGATATTTGCGTAAGGCAAAAAAGACGTTAGAGTAAATAAAATGTGTGTACACTTCAGCAAACACACCCATATTTATGCGGTGAAGGTGACAATAACGACAAGGCCAAAGACCTCTTTTATTTCGATCACTCAACATTATCATTATAATATAAAGCGACTTGTTAGACATGTAGGGTTGAAGGTACTAGGAAACGAAGAGGGTCTACTACAACAACGAAACGGTATGAACTCAAAGAAATAGAAAGCAGTGTGTTTCACCAGTAGGTGGTGAGACGGTATATACAGAGACAACACAAGTCGCTCTACTGAAATCGAAAATTTTCTCACACTGTTGCCAACTGACTGCGCATTTGTATGCTTTCCTTTAACACACCACTTGCTTCAGCACGGCACACTTTAAATTGGAAAGCAATAGGGAAGCACCATAAAGCATGAGTATAGTAGTCGTAGTATCGATGGAGAAAGTAATCGTAACGTGTGCATAACGTGAGTAAAGAAACATAGTAGTAAGTAGTAGGGAAATTGGTGTAGTGCTGATGTGGAAGTAGAAGTAACAGGAAAATGTATTTGGTGTCATTTGTGGCACTTCAAACTATTCCGACATTCACTCCATCACTCTCCTCGGCACAATGTTAGCAAAGTTTACATTTATCCATCCATCCATCTATAGATTTTCGACTGCAATGGCAGCAGTAAAAGTACAACCTATATGTATAACAACGCATGCAGACACATTTACCCTAACAAATTTATTTACTCCTCTCAAGGAAACCATGTTGTCGCAATAACCGTTTGTCAAAATCAACCTAGTGAAATTCAATACGAATACGAATGAATGTAATATACACTCCTTCCGGTGGTGCGGTGACTTGGTTGCTGAACATGTGCATATAGCAAAATCAAATAGAGTGATTGCTTGTCTTTGGGTTCATATACAAACATGGGAGGTTCGATTGAATGGTTACGCGATTCGGACTTTTGAAGAAACCATATATATTTCCACTTTGCTCTTTTTATCTTGACTGTTTCGATGTGTTGGTGAAACCCAACTTTTCGTAGAATTATTCGCTTTATATTACGCATTGAAAATTCTGGCTAGCAAAATTGCTTGACTTTTATCAACTTACTGCTTACTAATTCATGAATATGTTATCATAATAATAATAATACAAAGCGCTATAAGCAAATGATGCTTTACCTTTACCTGATGGAAAATTTATGCTTCACTCTTATCAATGTCCACATTTAAACCATTATTTTATTTTATCAATGCCCAAATGTCAATGGAAAGATTGTGGTTGTGACCACGCTATATTATACTCGTGTGCAATTTGAAATCCTATCCCTTTCATTATTCTTTACCTTACCAATTTATTTCTCCTGCACTTTCTAAGCTACCACAATTTGTTAGCCTTGTCGAAATTCTATACAATAAAACTGTGTTTCGTTTTCGTTCTTTGAAGTATATCAATTGCTTTCCCGAGACATTTTGTCTGTCGTCGTTGTCGCATTGAGTAACGAAGTACGCTACTTTGTGGCATATGTGCAACCAACAAAGCCAACGGCCCTCACTTCAGTTTTGGTTTGATGTACTACACTCTCCTTCTTCCTGAATAAGTTACATCGATTCATCATCCTCTTATTTGTGGTATTGGATTGGATTACTTCTATGCATAGTTCCGTTTGTGACAGTGTTCTTGCAGCATTATGTACAATGTTCCAGTACAAATTTTATTAATGTGACCCATGATCATGACGAACGCATACATGCACTCTTACAACACACTACAAGAAACATCCATTAACACAAATGGACACTTCTCTCCACCATGAGCTCCAATTTTTCTCAGTACACATTTATCAGTACGCCTTGAATAATATGCATCTGTTTTCAAAGTACTTAAAACAAAGATTTTCACACTGATAATTACCTCACACACCTCATTTATCTTCGGGTCACTCGGCTACTTGTAGATTTTTAATTAAAATTTTAATAAGTAAATATGTATTCAAGATTCGTGGGGAGTTTTTTGGTCATGATCAAAATATATACTGCTGTTAATATTACGAAAGAAGTCATAAATTAAACATGTGTATTCTACTCTTGTCATCTATTTACAATCTAGAAAGTATTATATTTATTTCATCGTAATCTTTCCTTTCTTTACCCTTTCATATTCACTCTTTTTCTAGAACATAAACGAAAACTCTCCGTGAGTAAAAATATTATTGCGACCGCATCTTTATCACTGTTTGTACTAGAGTAACTCCTTAATTTGACATAAAATGAAAAGAATATTAGATCTGTTTTCATCTCTCCTTTATACTAAACGTCTTGTTTTACTGGAGGATAGAAAAACATAATAACTTTACCAGCAGCAGCAGCAGCAGCGGAAAATATTATAATAGAATTAAGGCAAGTCAGACTTTTCTCATAGAGCCGTCGACCGACCGGGTAGTAGTGTGATGCCACAACAGATATGAAACTTGTACAATAATAACTTATTCTCTTCTTGTTTGACTGAATGTGTGCACTCACCGAGCATAATGATTCAAGTAGTTCTCTGTTTTCTTCTGGACTTGTCCTTGAGTATATACAGTTAGTAGTACACACATTTTACGGCAGCAAGACTGCAATATGATTGTATTAAAGAGTGGTATGTAAAATGCAGTGTTTATGGAAGTGGATTGGAGTGAATCGTGCGGTGCGACGATGGTGGTTGCTTTGTGTAGTGGTGCACTCAAGTGAGAACCCTGATAGGGCAGTAGTGGCAGGAGTAAAGTTACGTTGAAGGAGAGAAGATTAGACGATTCATAAAGAAAAGGAAGGCGATGCGGGGAACAATGTACACACTCAATAATAAAAGTAGTTGGTAGTGGCAAGAGTAGCGGAGTTGTGTGGAACAGGGCCGATTTGTCGTTCTGTAGCACTTTCTATTATTACACCCAAAATACAACCATTATTGTTATTATTTTCATGGAAAAGCGATAAATGAGATCTACTTCAGCAGGAGAGCGAGAGCAACACATATATGTGTACTGTAGCATTTTCTCATGCAATCGAACTATCTATTCAAACCAAGTTTCCAGATGTATCTTAATTATCATTCTGATTTATTTTATCTTGAACGCATAAAAGTATATACCCTACTGACTACTGACTAGAATAGTAAAAAAACATATAAAAATATTTCCACGTTCTTGTGACCAAGTCCAGGAAGGCAATAAAACTTGTGCCTTTATTTAGCTCAATTTGTTGGCAATAAGGCGTTTGTGTTTTCGTTCAAGTTTCTTCTAGCTCAACTTTTCCAGCTTGCATTTAAATAAAAGCCTTATTAACTTACTCTTTCCTTGCCACTCTGAAGACGATCAAGGAAACGATGATTTTCACGTAGTAGCCGTTAGTCTAGACGCAAAAATTATTTTGTATTTTCCCAAGAAAAAGGTACATGGGTGCTCTGTTTTGTAATGAACATTATAAATATTGAAAAACATTCTGGCGGCTGCTACTCCCACTCTCGCAATCACGAACCTTTTTCGAGCGTTTTAATTGAGTCGATTAGATTTCTGGGTCACGTTCCACAGAAGCTAAATGAGTACGCGAATCCAGTCAGTACAGCCATCATGCCATTTTATACGCTTTTGCTGTGTAGTTTGTTCTTTTTACCTGTCTTTTGCTATGTTTGGAATGATTACTCTAGCAGAAGACTCTTTGACAGGTTAATATTAGAAAGTATCCTTTTAGAAGATTGCAACTGCTGCTATGTTAAGACAGAACGAGTTTTTATGATTGCCATTTCATGGCTTGTGTAATGTAATGCTACGTTTCTTTAAAAGTATACTTTTCATTGATTTTTCAATAACCCACATATATCTCAATATCGTTTCAAAATTAAAATCTGAAGCAATGCCCATTAATAATTTAGCCTTTGCTTCAAGCCTAACTCATTAGCACGATTTGCATACTGTAATCGGACGTGGTATAATACGCACGTACAATCATTCGTTCATTCCTCCCTTCCTCTGCTTCGATGATTTTTCTTCCAAGAGCAAATCATTTTATGCACCATATCACACTATTTATGAGGCAGGAGTTGTATAGAAACGCTAGCAACTTTTTCCATCTTCGCGTATTTTCTGCTTTTCCCGTCTTATTGAGTCATACGTAGTACGCAACCTATACCCTTCATCTATTATTCCGTTTCTATTTGACTTGTTCTTCATCTTCTCCTTTTTTCCCTTTGATTTCTCCCCCCGTCGATACTTGATTTCGCCAGGAGTGAATAGAAAGAACAAAGAAAGAAAAATACGCAGGCATTCTGCTAAGATTTGCACAAGCTTGAATTATAAACCAGATAGCAGTTTTTATATCACATACTTTCTCCGAAATGCGTTTATTACGTTGTGCCATCCAATGATGATAATAGTGGGCAAAAACGGTCTATAAGGTTATAAGCATCAACCTACTAATAATTTGACATCACCCGTGTTGGATAGCCTATCTACAAAGAAACCAATTTACTCCTTACGTGTGGGGATCTACAAACTGTACCTTATTATTAGTGTCTACTAGCATCGCCTCATTTTCCCTCTCTTCCACATCTTGTGTGTCTATTACCTTTCCCAACATACATCCTATTTGCTTTCACCTTTCGTCGAGGATATTAGTTGTGCAGCAGTGGTAGCGATAGGTTCAAACACACATGCATCCAGTCAGTCTTTTTCTCTGTGTGTGGAGTCACCGTGAAAATGAAGCAATTTCGCGTGTTTTCTGCAGCAATGAACATGAACACCTTTATACCCTCTCGTTTAGTTCTCCTTTCCTCGTCTTTCTCATAAAAGGGAATGCAAAATTAGCTTGTAAGAAATCTATCAAAAAACTAGAAACTATATAGTGCACATGTAACACATCTATCTGCGCTTTATACAAAAGCGTTTACCAGGCATCGACTGCTACGCTAAATTTAAGACATGCATCAGTTCTTTTATTTGGGTTAGGCTTCGCTATGGGCTGTATGTGTGCCTAATATTAACAAGAAAAAAATCTATATTACAATATATACAACTTGTATATCACTCATTTTACTATGCATTGCTACCTTTGACATTGTGAAAGCTAAAAAAGAAGGAGCCAACGGGCCAAATAAAAACGTGAAAAATACGTTGGCCTAGTTTTATGAGAGAGTAGGATATTATATAGACTTTATACACATGTGTAACATGTACACACGGAAATAGTGCTCCGTATGCACTTCTGCCTTTCTAACTTTTAATCTAACGTAAAGAGGCCCTTTTTATGTGTGAGGTTATACTATATAAAGTGGAAATCGTTCACACTGTGAAATCCTGTTAATACGACTGCGAAAAAATCACTACGAATCGGCTAACTAGCAATAAAGTTCACATTTGACATGGATTCAGGAATACGGAAAGAGAGGAATGAAAAATTTTGTCTCAAGAATTTCCCTCTTTTACGAACTGAAAATGTTTGCCTGTTAGATAGAGGTATAAAAAGAGAGAAAAAACTACGTACACAATTTTCTTCTGTGCCTAGTTTTGTTACTGATGAAACTAGAGAAATAGGCGGAACAAGGAAAAAAGTTGAAGAAAAACCAGCAAAGTGTTCTATTGGTTGAATACTCTTTCTCTCTCTCTCCCTGGTAGACTATTTTTCTTTTCTTCTTTCCATCTTTATTTTCCTTTTCCTAATCAAACACTCACAGCAGGAAAAAGGGAGTGAAAAGAAAATGGGTTGCTGTATTGACGTTGTTGGAGTGGGTGAGAGAGGGAATTGGCGATGAACGACATTTTCTTGTGTTGCGGCAAAAAGCGGGAAAATGAGGGAGTCAAGTTAACTTGATTTCTTTTATGAGGGTCATACAACTATTTTATTGGTTCATGATTTTTGGATTATATTTTTCCTTCCTCCTTTCTTCTCTCATTCTTTACAACATCCTGCTGCTTCCACTTCTTCCGGAGATCGATAGACAAAAAAGAAAAGGAGTTGAGAAATGTTGAGAAAGTGTTGCAAAAAGACTGAAAGAGTATACTTTCTTTCATGCAAGACAGTTTACACATCCGCTTTGAGAATGCCGGATTGCTCCATACTAAAAGATTTTTGAATTTTATTGTTAATAAAATATTTTCCAGAGGGTTAAACGCTTTCAACTACAAAATAATCCTATATATTTTCCACAATTATATTATGGCACTTCTAAAAAGCATAAAGAATATCATATAATTGAGCCAACTCTAGGAGAAATTTAAAGTTAGCCCAGCAAAGATCAAAACCAACAAACAAAAGTTTTCTGCTGGCACTTGCTATTCGATATTTTAGACAATGAGTTTTGTGTGTGGGTGTATTATATTACAAACACAAATAGAGGTATTTAGTTGAAGTGGTGCTCAACGAGACAATCCCACTTCATAAAGAATGAATGACTGCGTGCTTGCTTACAAAACTGCAGATTGCATGATGCACGTGCACCATAATATATTTATACAGATTTGAGTTAAATATGCATTCAAAATTTGTAAGATTCATTTGAAAAACAAAAGTTTTCTTTCCGCTTTCAGAGATATGATGATGCGTTTCTGATACATTCATTTGGAATGTTGTCTAGCCCTTCTTTAAAATTAGATGCTGGTACTGCTGGTTTGGTAGTTAACAAAAAGTTTCTTGCCGGGATTTTCGTGAAGTACAGTGAAACAGACGATGATGGGATACTACTTCCTCCACTCCTTCCTTATTTAACAATGTATGCAGTAGTAGTTCAAGCATTCCAAACACGATACCTACAGTTGTTTAATAATCTGTAAGGGAGCGTGAAATGCACAAGAAAATGCAGTGAAGCAAATGCATTGTATCCCTACTACTCTTATACACTCGCCTCCTCCTGCACTACCGCCAGAATTTTCAAGCAATTTTGTTATGAACTCTTGAAAACTCAATTTGAGTGAGATGTGGAAAGAGATGAGTAGAAAGATCTCTGGAGAGACCCAGTATAAAATATTATTAATACAGGAGCAGTATCATAACACCATCATCACATCCAATATTAGGTATACCTAGCATGCAATTTTCATGTCAATGTAATATGTATATAAAGTATGTAGTTTCACATTTTCCACACTGATTTGAAAAGCTTCCTACTATACCTATTACATTAAAGTGAGCCCCTACATAACCATGCATCCACAAACAATTCTAATTTTGTGGGATCTCGTCTCCTCCACCATCTTCTCATTTTGCTCTCGTTTTCTCCTTTCTCTCTCTTTCTCTAAAATTCTGCATTGAACACCAAATAATCCAACCAAAATCTCTGTATTCTCAAATCGAAACGAATCAACAGAAATGAGGTTTTCCATGTGGTCTCGTATCAAATTGTTTGTCACCAGCAGACTTTCCCTCGAGCAAGTGAATGAACTGTTATGCGAATGTGTGTGCTTTTACATCCAATCCACCATGTAGAATTTAGACTAGTAACATACATGCATATAGATACTTGCAACTGCTGACAAAAACGAACCAAAAGAGATGACAACCAACTGGAAAATAGCAGCCAACCAGGCAGTTTTCATGTGTTTGTACAGAAGTCGTGGTAGCGAACTAAAAAGTACAATTTTCTATTTTGAATGAAAAACCAGTAACAACAGCTCAGCACAGAGAGGCATTCCTAGAACGCAGTAGTTTAATGCAATGCAGTCAAACAAAATCAACCAGCTAGAAGCCCTCTAATCATTGATTCCAGTCTGGGGAGAGAATATAGACAGAAATATAGTGAAAAGAAATTATACGCGGAATACTGTATTACTGCGTGCTGTTTCCTTGATAAGTATTACATAAAATATATTATACGCATTCGACTGTACGTGTGTGCAGAGTTACAGTTAACAGTTCTCCCTTGTGTTGCCACTTCTGCTCCTATGTCCTATCTCTCTTTCCTGTGCATTATCCTCTTCCTCATCCGCTTTTATTAAACTTTCGTAAAACAAGTGGAGGCGAGTAATTGGAGTTGACTAGAGTTACAAATCTAGGCAGCATAACTTAAGCTTACAGAGAGTCCAGAGTAGAGAGGAACAGGTTCATTATCATCACTTACTATATCATACATTAAGCACGACATGTTATTTTGCTGGCGATAGGATTAAAGAGACAAATTTTTATGCATTACGTTTTTCCTAGTTGAAATTTATGATTATGACAACCCGAATTCCAATATTGTCACTCTTATTACCGCTGCAGTTAGCTTCGGTCCACGATAATATTCGAATGCATGTTCTCGCAAATTATGATAAAATATTCCGTATGAAGCTATCATAATAATGTTGAGGAAGGAAAGCAAAATGATACAAGCATAATTTAGTTAGTCGTATCAGTAAAAATATTATGTTTTACAATAACAAACAAAATCTTTCGGACTGCAAGGTTTCATCCCACGCATCAAACATTCCTAAAAATACATATGTTCTGTATTTTTGAATACACAAATACCACATATAAAGAAAGTAATGTAATTCTAATATTTGAAGCACATTAACTAAGGACCACTTTAAAGAAAGTTTGTACAAGCAACGTTTAAATACTATGAAATTAGAACACAAATATTAAAACAAAGAGATAAATGCAAAAACCAGTACCTTTTTACTCTTTGTCAATTTGCATCAGTTTCAATTGATCTTATAATTGAACTTTACATAAAATAAACCTTTTAAAATGTTTACATTCTACTTAATTTGTTTGTATGAAACAAATCAACATAAATACCCATTCTCTTTTAGCTTTCAAACGGTTTTTTGGCAAACACGAGGAAATGTAAACATTTGAAGTCAAGTGGTAGTGCATATTTTTCAACACTAGTAGATTTTGCTGTAGTCTGGAAAAAAGGGTAAATTGATATAAAAGATCTATGGACCACCTAGTGTTTACTTGAAACATAAATACTTATATTTTAGTGTGCTTTATAACACGTATCTAATAATATATGTTCATATATATAATTATACTACCACAATGTGTAAATATGAAATGTGCTCGCTGAGTTTCAAAACTTTTACTTTCTTCCTTCCAGCCAATACTTCTCCCTTACCGTGTCGTAACTGAACAAAGTAGTGTAAGACGAGAACGTGACTAGAAAATCAAAGTCAAGAAGGAAGACGGTTAAAATAAGTTAAAGGGGGAGTCACATTTCCACACAGTAAAAAAACTAGTACACATGCTAACTTTCTTTCTTTCGTAATATTTATTTGGAAAGAAGAAAACAGAAGACGCAAAGGAAAAAACTATAAGTAGATAGTTGCATGATATCTTCAAAAAATGCTAAGACTGCAGATACGCTTAACAAACTAAACGACGACACACATCCCAATATATAGCAAAGCCGTATTTCATTCATGCTGAAAAACTTTTTTTTCTTCTGTCCGTGTTTCCGTAAAAACTACCACAGGAAATCTAGAAGAAGGAAGGAAACAGCAGAATTGGGCTTGAAGAGTTGTGAAATCCTCTAAGTAAATACATATTATATAATATTTTCTTGTTTGTGATGCACGTGGTGATGGTAGTGGAAGCATTATTATATCTTCTTGCAAGCATATACAATACTTAACATGTTACATGAGGATTACTGCTCCTGCAGAGGAAAAAGAAGCGAAACCAATAGTTATGTCGACAAAGAAAGAAAAGCGCACAAACACACATACTCACACAAGTTTTTGTAACAAGTATTATTACCATGATTATGGGATAACCTACAAAAATCCTCTACAGACAACAAATGCGTGTTTCCCCTTCTCCTTCCCTCACATTCAACGACATTACAAGGAAGGCTTACAAATCAGCAAAGAAGAATGAAAACAGGGGCAAAAGAAAAGTGAAATGAGCATTCTTGCAATCTCAGCCGCAGAGCACTGCTCAATACTTTCTTTTTAGATTTGTTTCATGAAAGACACAAAAAGCTATCGAGAACAATACATCCAGGTTATATATACTATATCAAGCTATGCATATCATTTGTTTGTTTAAAATTCTCCACGTATACTTGCTCGGGTCAAACAGATATGTGCATATATCAACTGTTTCAAATAATATATACTCTAAGAATATTTTGGAATCTACATGATTCACACGAATCTTTCTTTATGCATTTTGTTAGTGATATTGATCCTGAATTTCCCTCGAAAAATCACATAGAGGCAGATTTGACGTACATACAGAAATGTCAGTTCTGTAACATCATTTTCGTGTCTTTTTTCTGCCTTACTGTCAGCCAGCTGTAATGAGATACTTTACCATGAAACCATGCACGAGTATCCAGTCCTTGCGACGAAAGTGCACATGTTTCGTTCAAGTTGATCAGACAGCTCAGACTTTAATAATAATAATACGTTTCCGAAGTTCAACTGTATCTCATATAAAGCTATGTTGGTTGTTAGGATTCAATATGCCCAACTTCATTTCTACTTCAACTCCCTTTCTCTCTCTCCAAAATCATCTCAATTTTTTTTTTCACATTCCTCTGAGTCTCTTGTTATACTTCGTTTTTTAAGGCTACAAAACCTTCTTTATTCTTTCAATTTTCTCATCTACAAAATCTACAAGGCCAATGTTATTGTGGTTCGATGCATATATATTCTTCTGTTTAACTTATACTACTAGTATGATATCATTTTTCAGCACATTTCTCATTTTTATTTTCTCCATTCCTTGTTTTCATACCAAAAGAATCCTCGCAGCTTTTTCTCTATTTTCCTCGTATTATTTGTGATTGTAAAGACAAATCATGAATAGGATGATGTCTGTATATGACTGAATGACTGAGTGACGAAGGAGCTTGGTAACAATGAGCTGCGCCCCACCTACTCATATTGCTTATCCTTTTTGGCAAACAGATAGCGAGAAAACTGATGATGATGATGATGATGCTGTGCTGACAAAAATTAAATGATGAGCATGATCATCATCTCGCTCTGATGCGCCATGTCACATCATGAAAGACATATACAACCAATTTGCGATATTAAATCTCTTTCCTTGTTCCATAGTCATAGCTAAAGTAATAAAGAGACTAGAGGCAACTAAGAGTTCACACCAAACACCGTTATTAGGCAGCTGAGTTTCTTTCCAAATAAATAAGTACATACACCGACTCATTGGGAGTAAGAAGGTCAAAGTAGAAAAGCTCGGACGAAGAAAGTCTAAAAACCTGTCTAGAATGCTGGTATGCTTAGTTCCAAGTCTTACAATAACGATGAGAATTCGCACACTCATTACACTTCTCCCACAGAAGAAAAGAACAGCAAAAACTTCATAGTTTTCTCTGCTTTGAAAAGTAGGTACAAACTACATGACTCTTGCCATCATCATGGTGCGTATACTTTCCCATTTCTCTCATGCTTTCTCCCTACTTAACAACTTTTACCAACAAGTTAAAAGAGGGAAACCAACAAAAAATTTCTTTAGCCTTATTTTATTCTCTAACTGTAAGTTCTCCTCTTTCTCTTCCTGCTGTTTTCTACGAAGGCTATGCGGTACCAGCAGCCGAGACCTCGTAGCCCATAATAACCAACCACAATAAAAGGATTAAAGAGAGCAAAACTTTTCCCTCCATTATTATTATAATATGCAGTGCATGCAGTCATATATAATTTCTCATTTCTTCTGAATCATATCATGCAGTCATATGAAAAAACCCGTATATATGATTTTGAAACTCCTTTAGATTTTTATGGATGCATTCACTTTGCAGAAATCAAGCAACTCAAGAAGCCATGCACCAAACGCGCATATTGCATAATACATAGTATATTTTTAACATTCTGAGGAAATGTGTTTGCACCACTTGTACATTTTACGGGGAATGGCTCGCAATTCCCATTAAATATTAAATTCACGACTAATTAATGGGATAAGAGAGCCGCGCTTAATATGCCATTACATATGTCATTAGCATAAGTATCAGTATGTGCCAAGCCAAATAGGGGTAAGTAACGACGTAGTACAGCCCAACCAGTATAGTAAGTACCAGAGCAAAAAAAAAGTAATTTGATCTTTGCATGTCGAAAATGCATGAAATTTGCAAAACCATATAATCTATTCATGAAAAGCATGTGTTACTCTACATAGCTCAAAGTTCCATGCAAAGAAGAAAAAATAACTTCCTCTGCTCACTGATGAACAAAGTATGCGCAAAACCTGTGTATTATCTCATTCACACAAACAGTCTGAATGTTTGAGACATGTACAGTCATATGTTCTCATTTTGACGTTTCTGAAAAGGAAATGGAAAGGAATGTAAAAAATGAAGCAAAAGAGAAAAGAGAATGAATATGGGTTGCGTATGCGTCTCCTATTCAGTCACTTACTCAAGAATGTTCAAGTACTTGCGTAACAATAAGGTTTTCCCGTAAAATTATTTCTACATTACAATATTAAACTATTTCTCAAAATCTGTCAGTTAATAACAATGAAACAAGTACAATTACATTTATATACACAGAGCACACATAAAAATGCTATGCGTATAGTACATCAAGCCATTTCTCCCCTTTGTTACCGCAAATTTTCGTCTGCGACAATGTTCTACTTTTCTTTTATTCTAGTTTCTACATATTTGACAAAGTCTTTTTTGAGTTGCTAAAATGTGCCAGAGGAATATTTTCTTTTTGAAAAGAAAACAACGTAACAACGTACCATTGTTATTACATGTTTGTCAGTTCGAGTACATGTTGTAAGTATAAAATTAGACAGCTACAAAGAAGCATCTAGAAACGTAAAAAATATTTCTGCCCCAGTTTTATAAAGCGTACATGATTCAGGCCCACTACCACACCACCGCTACTACTACTGGAACTGCTTCCTTTGTGATTGTGATGGATGTGGTTTTTAAGCCAGAGGACAAAATGAAATGAGTGAAGGTCACCCTGAGAAGTATAAGTCTTCATCATCGTGGCCCTTACAATTCCTATTTTACATGGAAAAGCCGTGAAACTGTGCATATACCTTGTCGTAATAACGTACGAGAAGTAAAACACGTTCAATTTATTATAATCTATGCTATTACTAGTGCACATATGAAATGAGTCGTGTCATGGACAATGTTTTACCGCATAAACATACAAAGCCATAATATTTTGTCCTTCAACGAGCTTTCAAGTTTACTTATTATAGCCCTTGTCTTGAAACCACCCAAAACTGTCACGAGATACGTAGTAGAAGTTTTATTTTTACTCTGTCTACGTGCTTACTTCATATCTTCTTCCTTTAGTTGTCTGTCACCGTCCACCAAACCACCACCCAAAATCAAGATACATTTCCGTAGATCAAGTGAAAGGGAAGTATATCACATTCATTCAGTGGAAGATGGAGAGAGAGAGAGAGTTTTGGTGAGTGCAGATAATGGAATTCCGTAGCGGGCATGTGAATTCGTTTATACCTAAAGAAAGGCAGGCAAATCTCTATTTCTAAAAGAGGGAATGACCATCTGACGGCACTAAAGTACAGTATTAATCTAGAACTCAAACATACAAGAGTCACTTGACTTGAGAGAAAGCGTGGAGAGGGAAAAGAACGAAGGGAAAAGGAAACGAAGAAGGACACATGCATAAACCACACACACCGCACCAAAACGTACACGCATACAACAACAATCAGGTTTTTCACTCGCTCTCAACTACTCACTACATTTGATTCATTATGTATCCTCTTTCTTTCCTTTCTCTCCCTTTCTCCTTAAACTTTTACCACTTACTCTGAAAGTAAAGTAATATGGGTCAGTGTAAGTACAGGGGAACAGTATATCAAACATTACACAAAAGAATAATGCAAGTCGAGAGAAATAAAAAGGGGCCAGAGAGAAATTCCATAATGCATAGCCAGCAAAATATGTATGTTCTCGCACAAGCCTACTTTTAAAAATGTAAGAAACTACAGAGTATTGAAGGAGTAACTGAGAAGCTTATTTTCCCATTTTACCTTACAATTCCTTATGCTTGCGTAACGTATAGTATAAAACTGTAGAAATATTGTTGTAGCCACACATATTTTTTGTGTATTTTAGTGGTAGTGACCGGCCTTTTTGTATAAAATATTGTAAATTCAGCTCGATTAGTTTTTTTGTAGGGTTCGAGTATATGAAGTATTTCAGAAGAGTTATATAATGTTAATGTTGATATGTGTCTCTCTGGTTTGGTAGGCAGGTACGCTTTCTAATATTAACTTGCCACATCTTACCTTTTCCATGTAAGAAGTGCATTAATAGTGTAGCATGCCTTCGGTATGTCTACTCAGGGAGAGTATAATAACAAAGTAAATGCCTTCTTAAATCCAATACGTTTTCTCTCAAGGACTCACATGTATATTTTATGATATACTCACATACACACTTCAGACCAAAATCATAACTACTTTTACTGTACTTTTTGTTCTGTTCTCTTTGTTCCATCTTATACATTGTATGTGCATTTATATTAGTGTTGCTTCTGCAATAAACAATGCTCTTGAAGAGAAACCAGAACAAAACATAATGATATCAATAAAGGCATTGCAAGTAGTAAGTATATAATACTATAATATATAATATAGCATTATACTATACATTATGAGCCAAATAATTCATCATGACTTATTCGCTCTTTTATAAATCCGGTCCGGAAGAGATCCGCCATCACCGGCGCAACTACTTTAGCGTAGCTTGCATTTACGGTGCCACCACCACCTACATATACCGTCTCGCTATCCACATAATATACTCTTTTCTTCAACGGTCAATAGTTATGTTCTATGTTTAGTTTTTTCCTGACATTCCCTGATTTTTCTCATCAGTAGTACTGTTTTACGTTTCCTTTTTAATGAAGGATGGCAAAAGGTCAGAATATATGAAGTCTTTCTTTTAGCACTAGAGATTTTTCTACGGAACACCCTTCCAAACATTCCATGAGGAAGACGCTCTGGGCAAAAGCAAACATTATTGAATGTAACTGTATGTACACAAAGTTTTGATATGTATGTGTCTACAAGAAACCATCAATATACAAGACTCCAGAGACCATTAATGGTGGTCGCATATTACAACATAGTGTTTTCTTTGTCTACAGTACCGAAAGGAAAGTGCACTGCACAAAAGCATAAGGTCATGCCGGACATCATTAAACCACGTCTTGGCTAGTCAGTATTGACTACAATATATCGAAACCTTTTCTTGTGAGAAAACGCGGAGAGGTACGTGTAAGTAAATACATAATATAATACGTGACATACACCAACACCCACGTACATGTCTATTATGGCAAGGACCGCATATCTCAAAATATACGAAAAACTCTGCTGTTTTAACAAAACCGGATATGTTCTCGTTTTTTCTACAGCTCCCTTGTTTCTGTGTATTTCTTTGTTCAGCTTGTTTCCGCACCGCCTGATTTAGAAATCTGAAGCTTTAAGAAAAATGAATCCTTTGCACATACAAGGTTAAATACCACGTATCGTAAAGAATCCTAAAAAATCGTAGGTATTCAGAAAAAGAAAGCAGGAAACAGCCGCGGGAAGGTTTTACTTAAAACCCTAGTCCAAACTATATACATTACTTACTTGAACGAAAACACCAATCGAATTTTTTGCCATGATAAAAATAAAGTATGAAAAAGGACCAACATGAGTCGCTTAGGCTATGGGCTCGGCTCGACTGACCGATAAATCATGCTGACACGAAATATCTCAGTCGCTCTCGTTCTCTGTCGTCCCTTTCCTTTTATTTTCTTTTACCATTTTTTTTCAAACTCTGTGCTCTTCCACTCTCCTCTGGTGTCCTTCCGTAGAGCCGTCTTATATAAAGTATATAGTCATTTATCCTCCTCCTTTTACTTAAGTATCCTGTGGATATTTTTTCCACTAACAATACAAGCAAGCAGTGGGCATTGTCGTGATAGTGGTGTGGTGACGCTCGGCAGTTGAGCTCAGTCTTCTTTCATATTTTGTATGCGTTTACTTTAGTTTACTCCTCTTTTTTATTTATACATTTTTATCTTCGATTGCGTACTCTCTACCGTATCCCCTCGGTCTCCAAAGAACTCGAAGGAAAAAGTAAGGTGGAAATACCAACGGGTTTTTAGCTGTCCGTTCCGTCTTCATGCATACAATGAAATAAAAACGCCTGTCGTTTCTTCCTTTTCTGTTGCTGCTTCGATTTTGCTCTTTGGTGAGCAGTGAGCACCTACACACACGTTTCTACGCAGGAAAAGAAGCACAATATTTTTCTTCGTTTGCTTTTCATATTATGTGTGTTTTCTTGTAGGAAGCAACGAGAAAGAGAAAGTAAGAAATAGTTATGCCTTGTGGAATAATGTGTCATCTAATATTACGTCTAAATATATATGAAATTATACGAGAATATCGTTCATAAATATATAATATAAATTTTATCTTTGAAGTTTGAACCATTATGCTTGGGTCGGTAGGTAGACGCCTCATTATTATTTACTTTGTAATATTTTCAATATAACGCGCTTGTATATCTAGGTATATGAATTACTGTTGGGTGGAGGATACAAATAATTCTAATGTATTCGACCTTTCTGTGTAGCATGTGTAGTCTCCAAAGCATACACAAATAGGCAAAGATGTATGGAGCTGTTTCTTTTCCTGTGAAATTTTTCCTAGAGCAATGCCCGTCCCCAGGAAATATTTTGAGATTTTTTTAGGACGCACATTGAAGCAAGTAGAATATTTTTTTTTCTAGAGGGAAAGTGAAAACAGGGTGAGAAACCATTAAGAACAGACAGTTTTTGTGAAAAAGATGTGTATATCTAGTTGAATTACATATGTGCGTTATTATGCGCCTATTATTGTAACACTCTTCCTTGTACGTTCTTCCTTGAGGTTATTTATTATTATGTTTCATGGGTTAGTGATAGTTATAAGTATAGTTGTAAATATTTTTAAGGTGTCTGACTAACGATAGGGGATTTTTTCCTGTCCGTGAAATATTTTACCCATGGTGGTACATGCTCATAATATGTGTATGATGATGATGGTTTCTTGTAATAATAATGGCTTGATGTTAAATTGTTGCCGCTTCACTATAGCTCTGTTATTGTTGTTACCATTTTTTACCCAGGAGTATGACGGCGAGTGGAACAGGGGAGAAAAAAATGTGGAAGAAGAAGAACAAGTTGAAGGATGTGCATGCATACTCTTCAAAACGACATGGAAGGTATTTATGCTTTCACTTTCGCAATTCTCCCTTTCCTCTTGTTGGATGTGAGTGGTGTAATATTTTCCTCGTTATTGTTGCGCCACTACTACAAGTATCATTATGTACATGCACAAGAAATGTATTTTTCTTGAGGAGTTGGGGGACCAACTGGAAGGAAGCAACACAACAGCTTCATAAAAGATGTCAAACAAATTATTGGCTGTCACCTCGAGCATGCTAGCATGTTCGACGGTAATATGGAAAATCATAATTCAGCATGACACTTTCACCATAAACCTACTTCAGGACACGGACAGAGGGTTGGCCCAACTTCAAGAGTAACGCTTCCCATTTTCTCACCCACACACATCTCTCGCGTCCTTTCAATATTCTGCTTCTTGCATCTTTATTATTACTATTCGTCTTCCGTCATTCTTGTCAGATGATCTATGTGTTTGTGTTGTGTATGGAGATTCTCCCTTGAGATGACATATGATACTGTTGGTGATTTTGATGACACTTTCCTAGTTTAATTTAACATGGGTTTCCATTATCCGGAAAATATCTACAACATTCATTTGTCAAGTGAGGCGACGTTTCTTTAACCGAGAAGGAAAAGTGGAGAGGCGAGTAAGTGCATAGGTGGGTGTATCAATGTATGGTGTATAGAGAAACGAATGCATCAAAATAGCAACTTTATTGGAGCCAGTTACGTTCATGACATGAAAAAGTAGCCACGTGTTTTTTAAATGTTCTATTTTCAAAAACAAATAAATGTAAAAATTGAGTTTAATCGAGAGAGAAAAAAAACACGTACAGCACAGAGAAAAATATCATTCCGATTTCGCTGAATATTTTATGGATGCCCATCTATCTATTGCGTCATCATTGATTATGATGGCAACATGATAGTGGACATTGTGGCGTCTCTCGTATCTCGAGGGTATACCAATAGAAAACCAAAGAAGGTATAAATTTTAAATTGGAAACACGGGATATATCCCATGACTGACATGACATTAGACACACATTGAAAAGTTGAAAACAGTTGTACAATAATATACATGCATATACTATCTATCTATATTATACCCACCTTAGACGCATATTTGTGTGTGCATAGTAGATAATGGAGAAAGTGTATCGGTTTATACTAATTCGGTGAGATAAACGATAATAATTTTCAGTCACAAACACTTCCTCTCATCGTCATTTATATACTATTGTGCTATAACTGCTATAATTAAATGTTTGTTATTTTATAAGACAGATCACTTAGATAGAAGCCCATAATATGACGCCTTCACGGCTATGACGTACTAATATTAATGTAACGGACCGAATTGAAAGCGTAACCAGCGCCTCAACACAACCATTAAAACAGTGACGTTAATCAAATTGAGTGTACAGACAATACCATGACGTTTACATAAATGATAGTTAGTATCTGCTCTAAATGTTTTATAAGAATAAATCCAAATGCAATATTCGTTAGTAACCGAATCCAATTTCAAAGTACATGAGTTTTTCATTATAAATACATTGATTTTTATAGAAATGTCGAGCATAAAAGTATTAAAATCAATTAATCGATTGACATGATGAAGTTGTCAACTGTCAAACCACTACTTGTGTACCCTTTAAAACCCTGTATACTTAGCAAGCAGCAGAAGCCCCAACTATAAGATAAAAAAAATTTTATAATAAACTTTTCGATGACTGTGGCTAAGAGTTCCTTTCACTACTCAGAAATAATTTTTTATTGATTTCAGTCGATAATGTAAGACGATGCATTCAAGACTAAAAATAACAATAAATTTATACAAAACAAAATGGAAAATAAGGACGAAGCCAGACTAGAACAGAGTCCATTAGCTAAGTATTTTTTATAATAAACGGGACCAATCAATATCGCACGTCATTTGATGATACCATGTGCAGTCAAAGTTTTCCTTTCATTGATAATCAGCATACTTACTCCATCAACCACGATATTTGTTCCCGTTCTCTTGTCACTTTGACCTCAAATGTCACCGCATAGCTCCCATTCTCGACGTCTAGATGCTGGTAATAAACTGATACTAATAATCAATTCACAATTAGCCTACCATATAATTTGAATTTCTTGGGTAATAATAGCAGCACAGGGATATCAGTTGTCAAAATGACACGACATTTCCTGACAAACTTTTTGAATGGAACTTGATTCCCAATTTAACTCGTGTCAGTAGGCCTATTATTATCACACGAGAAGCGTGTAAAGTAGACCATTTACGTCGCATCGAAATTGGCTCGTGGAAAAGCATCAATTATTGTCGTTTTTTGTCTTCCTCAACGCATAAGTTAGTTTGCAAGTTTTCGTTCGCATCTAGATACAGTGTCTGCAGTCGATAACATGAAAATTCTGAGTGCATAATAATAGTAATAATTACACGTGCATTCAGGGCATCATCTCAGACTACCCGAGGCATGCATTTTTATGCTTCTCGTTGTTCCCTTTAAAACTGACTGGAGAAAGCATGCTCAGAGTTCATGTCTAGCAGGCAATATTCTTCCCCAAACAAAGTGTGTATGGTCTTATCACATAACATATCTTAATAGCCCGACTGGAATGACAGCCTATCAAGGTCATATAAGCCCAACAAACATTAGTGCGCCCCTCTCCTTGCTCCCGGTCGATACTCTTTTGCTGTATGATGCAAAGCATGTAGGCAGCTGAGGCTTTGAAGAGTACACAAGACTAATACCGTCCTCATTAAAACAGTGTCTATCATCGTCATTTCGTGCGGTTTTTATTGAAATTCTCGGAAAATTATAGTCTAAAACATGAGCCAGAACAGACGGCCCTCTTCTTCTAGACTAATGACAAAACACTAAAAAAGAAATGAGTTTCTCGGCAATCATCATTGTCATCAGAGTCGTCACCATCACCATCGTTCAGAATGAGCATGGATATTATAAGAAGCAATAGTTGGGCAAGACGATGAAACACAGGCAGGCTGTACTAACCGTTTTTTCTCTCGTGAATATGCTTTTAATGGAAAAACCGTAACCAGACAGAATGTATTCTGCTTTGCATACAGATATCACATAATTTTAATACCACTTATATACATGGCTCAACCCGTACAAAGTTTAAGGAGAAGGATGTTGAATTGTATGGCAGAGCCACGAGTTCACATACAAATTCCGTATCTTCGTTTACATCATCATCAAACAAGAGAGAAAAAGAAGTTTGAGTAGTCTTTATTTGCATAAGAATGGCAAAGGTGACGTGACGATGAGACACATCTGTACAGCTCGTATTTAAAAAGAATTGGGAAAAGAGCGTGAGGCAAGCATAGCACTGCATTTTTAAAGGAGAAACCAGACAAAATATTGTGAGGGCGGTAGTGAGCTTGAATGCATACAACAACGATGAAAATCAAGTTAAAGAGAAAGTAACGTACCCAAGCTTTTAAGCTAAATTCACTGATTCACTCTATTTCACCAATAAAAGGAGCAAAAGTAAAAAAGATTGGTATCATTTTGTTTAGGTATTTTCTTCCAAGTGTTACTTCACTTATAGAATAGGACCCAGTGCCATTTGCATTTATAGTATTTCCCGTATTTTTTCTACTCTGCTTTTCATCTCCCACTTTCACTTTTTAAGTATTATTATCCCTATCACTGTTATTATGCAATGCTTGTGCTGTTGATGACTGAGATTTTCTCTTTGCTTTCTTCGTATCTGTAGGAAAATTTTGGATGCATAAAATGAACTTTTTGTGTTCAAGTTTCTACGTTTCCTAGATTCATCTGATGCAATCACTTTACGTTGCATGTATACAAATATTTCTAGAGATGCGCTCCTTTCATTTGTATTTTTTTTTGCATAATAAAATCGCTGTTTGAAGGGAAACTAAACTGGGAAACCGTACATTACAGTCTTCAGAAATTTAGAAACAAGCTTCACCTTACATTTGTATCATTGCATCATAATATTGTTTGAGTTAGCTGCGGATAAAATGAAAGAAACTAAAATTGTTCGCTAGTGGTAGTAATGATATAAGCAGCATTTTTAAAGGAAAACGAATAGACCACAAATGAAAATACGCATCATGTTTTCTCATCACCTTTTACTTTATTGAGATAGTCTACAACTCCTACCATCCTGAATATTTTCGTCTTTCATGTCTTCGCAAAAAGCAAATAATATTGGATTGGGCTTCGTTTGAGAAACTGAGGGACACCTAAATTGCAGCATTATCGACAGTCTCCTTTGGATTTAAATTTACATAATGAATGACAACAAATATTTTCGAAGAGCACGTTTCATCTTAATTATATTGAGATCAAAGTGACACCTTTTTTATGTTGAATTCGTTTGCATTATTATCCAGACACTCACTTTTGAGGTACCCGTGCAATCCATTTACATCGCAACACAAAGAAACTGGTGAAAAATATGAATAAGAAATTTTCTCATATGTCTTCCTCTTTAGTCTAGAGTCAACTCCAAAGGGTTGTCTGTCTTACTCCATCTTGTAAGCTGAATAATTGAGAATCCAAAATAGAAAGTAGAAACAAATAGAAGGAATTTTATTGTATTTATTCGCAAGCCACAAAAAGTATCACATGCTACAAAAATCTGACTTTTTTCTCTGCAAAAATAATGATTTGGATACATTCTCGTGCTACCAACTCCCGAAACCATTTCTCGTAAAGTGAAGAAGTAAACATGGCAAATTGGCTGGGATATCCGTAGAGTAAATAGCAACGGTCTCTTAATTGTAAATACGACAAGGGAGAAGGCGCATAGTGTACCTAAATAAGCAAAATAATGTACGTATTTGCAATAGTACAGGCAAAACCACCACTGCACACACACAACCGGCATTCTGTTTATTTTCGCCATATTAAACAGAAAAACATTGTGAATGCGTTTACGAATAGATGTGCCTTTTTCCATGTTTGCCTGTTTGCGTTGATTAGATAGACAAAGTGAAATGTTGGAATTCCATGGAGGATTTTCGGCTGTATTCTTATCTATTTTCCCTGTATATTGTTGCTGCACATTCAACATTCAAACTACCTTTGTTGTTGATGTGATGGCACTATGTATATTTACAGCCATTACTACTATCTCTACACACCATCTGTTTCGGTGGTGCTTCTACACATGCTTATAAACTTATTTAAGCTGCTACTTTTTCTTCAGGTGCAACTCACAAAGTACTTTCACACAAGCTCCCCTGATAATACTCGGTGTGCTCTGTTTGTTTATTAAAGTTTTCTCTCTCCTTTTCCATCCCTTTTCATTCTTCACAAAAATGTTCGGGCTTTCTCTCTAGGATAGCTAAAAATGCTTAAAAATACTACGTGGGCTTGGCATATAAAAAAGTCAATAAGAATCTTTGAGTGTGCAGTAACCGAAAATATTACTACGTCCTTAGAGATTAGGATGCTGCCGTGAAAGAAAGTTAGTCTACATTCTTCATCATCATTTTAGTTTTATTTGGATGTAGCAGTCGGGACGAAGAGATTGGATACGGTGCACATATACCAGTGACACATGTATGTATACATATCACCTATATATGCTCAAATAAAACAATTTTACTTCATTTTTTTGCATACAAGTTCCATGTGTGCTACGTAGTTCCAGAAAATGGAGCGTGCCCAAGAGAGAAAAATTTTGCGAGACTGACTTTTGCTTGCGAAATGGAACGACTTCTATGTAGGTTTCTTCAAATTTCTCGATTCACCTAGTGTTCGTATGGCTTACAAACTCATGAATGGAGAATGCAATATATAGTTGCTGTAAATTGCATGAGGAGTTCTAGTGTATTATTTTGTTGCCTTTGCTTGATGAGCGATTTTTTTGATAAAAATATATTTTGCAAACAGTTTTTGGTTTTTAATTTTTTTCACAGAAATTATGAACACGTGTAAGTGAGAGCCTGACATTTCATTCAATTTTTCCTCGAAAATATTGTGTTGTTTGTTTTGAGGAAAGGATAATTATTGCCCCTATCCAAAATGCCAATAATATATAACTTTTTAAATCTATAGTTGACGTGTGGGATATCGGTATGGTGGGACACTATAACTTTATGCAAGTGTTTTGAGTACATTGAATTTCAATCAGAAGTGAATGGAAAGTAATGAACACATTCAGTCAACCGCAGCAGTCTACTTTCCAGTGAACAAATATGTATGCCTAAATGTCCACAATCAAATAGAAGTTATAGCCGATATAAGTGTTTTTTATCCAGAAATATTTTATTTATATGAAAGATGGTAGATAGCATTATACAACCACACACAAAAACTCAATGAGGGAGACGTAATTGCGGCAGTCAGCTATTAACCGCACCGCAGGTAATTACACTTGGAGTACAAGGCTGACAAGCAGGGAAAAAAAGAGAAAGCCATTATTACCTATAGCCCTCGGTTATACCACTACACAGCAATTCACATTTGCTGAGTCGTAAAAATGTGCAATAAAGTGAAAAATTCACAGTTTTAAAAAGTGAGTAGGTGCTTATGAAGTAGTCTAAAGCTTTCACAGAGTGCGTATTTTGTAGGCTTTATGCTCGCATGCTAACCGGCAATTGTCAAGTACATAAATGTCGGTGAAAAAGGCGAAAATGGAAAAATGAACTCATTGACTATTTTGCTTATGAAGGAGTTATTAAAACCCCTTCGCCATATTGTGAATTTTTGCCACTGGAAGCGAATGAAAATTATGGTTATGTTTGGAAACAGTCATTAACTTGTCCTGAAATAGGACATTACTTGAATTTACGAAGTGTACGAAGATCCAAATTTCTGTTTGGAAAAACCAAAAGAACTAAACTTTTATTTTTTACACGCTCACCTTTCGGTGAAGTCATCAACTTTCTTTCTCATTTACATACAATACAACAAGTGTAAACAGGAATACAATGAACTGATAGATATGAATAACTATAGACTTCCAACTGGAATTCCGAAAGTACAAATCCTAATACATAGTCCATGAGATTTATTTGAGAAGGAAATTCCAATCTGAGCGAAAGGAATTAGTTAAAAAATATGGCAAATATGAGAGTTGTTTGTATTTTGATTGTTTGTAGTAACTTTACTACTTTTCCACAAAACATCGACGATCATTAACCTCTTATGAGTCTTAAAAAGTACAAGTACATAGGCAGTTGCCGTAGCCTCAAGGATGGGAAATGGGAAATCCGTGTATCGCAATTTTTCACCTTTTTGTGGTAAAATAGTTGTTGGAAACCTAATGACATGGTTGTGCTGTTGACTTGTATAAAACACATGTGTCTCTTTCAGTTTGGAGATATTTGCATGGGCGAATAAATGTATAAATATAAACAAACTATTCACTATATGGAAATAGAGTGCGAAGGTTTTTACTACCAAAAGAAAGTTCTGATGAAAAATTGCCGGTAATGGTGAAACAGAGGAACACGCAAGAGCAGCGACCGGCAGTAGTCAAGAAAAAGAAATTAAAATAAATTGCATTTATTTTTTACACTGAGCAAAAGTCGGAGAAAAGGCATTTCTCATATGTGCATGTACAAACAGGGATGTGGGACTTGAACAAGCACTTAGGTATACTCTGCAGTAGATCACAACCTCTTTCCTGCAATTCGTTTCCGTCTCTCATGTCATTTTAAGTAGGACTAGTAGGGTGAAAGCACGATCGAGATCACGAAGTGAGTTTTATGTAGTTGGCTTTATTGCAACCTGACCTAATGGCGGATGACCCAACGTTGGTGCAACCAAACGATGAGAAAACATTGGAAAAATTACCCTAAAACATACAAACACGAACTAGCATCTGTCCATATTATCTATGTGATAAGTCCGGTATGCATGAACGAATGGCATATGAAATGAACCCCAAATTATTACTGATAATGTGAACATACATTATACATAAAACATTTTGAGGCAAAGTCATCGTTTTATACTTCGTCAAAATATTATTTGGGTTAAAGCATGCTACTTCTGTTTTCAGTTATTGCATTATTCACCTTCAAATTTATTCCATTATTGCAATTCCAGGTGTACAAACAAATGTTTACATGCCTGTGGAATTTCCTGGAAAAGACCGTACAACATTTGTAAACAAAATATTTTGGTAAGAGAGACACACTATGAAGATTTGGTATGCAGCTGGTTATCTAACAAGCATTCATCATTGGAGAAAACGCAGACTTTTGTAGAATGCTGATTCGGGGGTTCCTATCTCTAGCAAGAAGTAGTAGACATGGCATCGCCGGCTAAAAGAAGGATCAAAGAAAGTCCTTGCATGCAGGAAGCGTGATAATGTATACTTATCTGAAGAAAGTGTTGGAACTGTAGTTGTAAATGTACATAATGTATAAATGGGACAACATGTAATTCATACAC
>JAQIXX010001827.1:0-29528 GCA_034700605.1 Willowsia nigromaculata | reverse complement strand
AATTTCAGTGTAAATGAACAAATTATATAAAGGTAAAACTTAAAATGCATGTAGACATAGGTAATTACATTTGATTTCAGCTATAGTTTCAAGAGCCTTAAATGATTGCGCTAAACCATCTATCTACTAATGAATTAAGTGTCAACTCACAACTGAAAGTAATTCTCAGTTTGTATAAATAAACGGTTAAATGCTTATTTAAACGATAATTTTTTAAATAAAATCCATCTCAAAAAATGTTATTAGGTGTGTAAGATATAACTTTCTACGTAATTTTCCGTTAATTCTGAAGAAAAACATTTTGTCGCCATTTTTGGACTCCAGATGGCGCTGCGATTGATTAAAATAGTTGAAACTTAAATATTCGGATTTTACCCATCGAAATACATAATTCTGTGACATTTCATCAAAATCGAAGACAAAAAGTTTGTGCCAGTTGTCGGATCAGGCTACTTGCAATAACCTGTATTTTTCCATTATTACGTAGATGAATCTATTCATCGCAGTTATGCAATTGTTGTGTTTGTCCGTCTGTCTGTCTGACCGTCTGTCTGTCTGTCTGTCCGTCCGTCCGTCTGTCCGTCTGTTTGCAAGATATCTCAAGAACCGCTTGACCGATTTAGACCAAATTTAGCATGGTGGTTCCTTTGGCAAAGGCAAAACCCCTATTGATTTTGGGGTCGCTAAGTCAACAAATTAAAGCTCACGGGCTCAAATATCTATCTCGAGAACCGCTTGACCAATTCAAACCAAATTTGGTATGCAATTTCCTTACGTCAAAGGGAAGACAGCTATTGATTTTAGAGTTGGTGGGTCAACGGGGTCAAAGGTCACGGGGTCAAATCTCAAGACCCGCTTGACCGATTTACACCAAAATTGGTATGGAGGTTTCCAAGGGCAAGGTAAAGATCCCTATTAAGTTTGGGTTTAGTAGGTCAAAGGGGTCAAAGGTCACGGAGTCAAACGTCAGAAGTGGTTACTATTTTCACCACTTTTGTCAAATTTCGTCAGAGCCTCCTTTGATCAGAGTTCGTCACTTAAATGTACCGATTCATCTACGTTTTTCCCTCGTGGTTTAACACGATTTATTTATATATGATTTGGAAAGTTTTTTGACGGTCAGAGAGGATCGAAAATCAAATGTTATGTTTAAAAATTAGTAGTATGTAAATCTTAATGAAAGTTGTTCCACGGTTACTTGTAAAGCAAAAACGGCGTTTGAGATAAGAAGTAAATTTTAGAAATACATTTTAATAAAACGCAATCAGTATGTTAAACAAGTTAAGTATGCTAATTTATGACAATATTATTGCCAACTATTTATCTTCTTTCCCCAATATCCCAAGTATCAAGCTACTGGTCCTACCTACAGATCTGGATGAAACAGGAAGTTAAAATTGGTTAGATATATAATCGAAATTGTCTTAACTTTGAAACCATAAGCTTTTATTTTAAATTTAGGTGCCGCAAAATCTTTAAAAGTATCCCTAATAAAATAAGTGCGTATTTCTTCTTTCAGTTGCCGCTCCAGCATCTGCAAAAAACTTTTCTTCATTTCCCTACTGTTTTTGATTCTTAGATCGGACACGGTTGTAAAATGTTTACAACTATGAATATGGCTTACATCAATCTCCAGACTCAACATGCTCTTTAGTTTCTCAGCCATTTCAGAGTGTCTAAACATGGAAAGGTTTAGAAGTAACATCACAAGGTACTTAAGAAATTGGGCTTTCACACTTCGTATTTTCATTCTTCCTATACTCTACGCTCTGGACACAAAATGCGTCAATTATTCCACGTTTCTAAAATCCTTTTTTAAGTATCGAGTACCTAATTAGTGCATCAAATTTCAAATTAAAAGTTAAACTAATCTTGAGTTTAAAATCACTTTGTAGTTAACACAATCAGGAAACAAAAACATATTGCTCTTATTATAAACACAAGCATCATTAATACAAATTAAATTTAATAAGTAATATTAATATGATATGAAAGCTTGCAGATTGTTGCTATATTTATTATTTTTCAGTCAGAACCATTTTATTACATATTACCAAATTATACTAGGGCAAGCTCAGAAGTCAAATCTGAAAAAAAAATCAAAATCAGTGCCCTCAGAAACTACTATACACATTTTAAGTTCTCTAGTACGCTTTTATCACTGATTGCGTATAAAGGTACTGTAAAGTGCTTGACCTATGAGTCTGAAAATCGATTGATATTATTGTTGTTGTCTCAGGTACGAAGAACCCAAATTTGGAACGATTCAATATTCCAGATTCGTCTGAAAAACCAGACACACACGAAAAGACGGTTATTCAATTACACAGTTGCTTATCTCTACGTCACAATCATCACACAAGCCTCACCTCCTATTGTTCTGGTTGGTTGTTTCCCCTTCCCCAAGCGTGAAATTTTAGTGTCAGACAGCTTTAGTAAGCACTCTAGTTTCAAAATGTCTAAATTTATTGCATTCCAATGTAATATGGCTTGATGAATGGATGCCTATAACCAACTTTCTCCGTACTCATTTTATCCTTTATGCTGGTATCTTTCCATAGTATTTTTAATAAATTTGGAAAATATTATATCACAACCACGTGTACGTCATACCCTCATTTACATGCTACTATATTATTACAACGCATACGCCTATTATCTCAATTTCTGCTACTTTGGTTCAAACATACTACCTTCATAATTTATTATTCATGTAAGTTATTCCCGTCCGATGTATTGAGTGAATGTTCTAAATATTGTGACCTTCCAACATTTCATTCAGCACGTAAACAGAAACTTGGAAAACCCCAACATGGATTTTGTGTGCTAGCTTTTGTTCTTATAAACTTGAAACAAGATTTACAAAAATTGCGATTTTATGAAATTTTGCAGATTATATTGGCTATTCTGTAACCGCAGCAGAAAATTCAAATTAAAATATATTGCACAATCAGATTTAACCGTTATTATTTTTAAGAAGTCTTAGTTAAAATAGGTGGCACATTAAAAGAGAAATAAAAAATTATGCGACATGACAAATGACCAATTGTTATCAAATGGCTTTCGTTTTTGGTAAGTTAGGTGTTCATACTATCATTTGACGTGTATATTATTATTTGATTAATATATCCCAATCCAACAACGAAAGCAATTTCCATCATTCAATGAGTACAGACAGACAACGCGATGTACAACTTTGGAGTAAAAACAGCTTGGAGAGCTTGATATACTCATTTTGGGTTTGTTGTTTGTTTGTTGCTAATGTTTTTGCAAACTTAATTATAATTATGAACACACGCCACTGAATTGTTTCGTACAATGAACACCCAAAGCGTTTTCAGTAAGTTTAAAACTACGTATTGAAAAATATTATGTCAAGTAACTTCCGGAGTTCTAAATTCCATCATCACCTTACACCAAACTTCACTGTCTGAAAACATCACTTGATTTTACGCTTTGTATCCACGACAAAATATGCTGCTGTGTCAAAATTTCTTAGCCTATTTACGAAGAGCTTTACTGAATCATTCAGTAACAGCTGGGTGTATTTGTAAATTTGATCAGCGCAAGATACGGTTTAAGACAGTCAACACAAAATGGAATCGACGCGGCATTTTCTTCAGGCTATATTTGCTCCTTTTTATTGCAGGATACATTACGTTTCGAATAGCATACCCAAGATCAACCCCAAATTCTACAAATGATGCGAAACATATTTCGGTAAACCAAATTTTGTTACTTATGCTCCTAAACATAACTCTAATGGTAGCAGAGAAATATAGAGTTCGAGCAACACAACCTGAAGAACTTGTTACATTCATTAACGCAGCAATTCAGTTTGAACAAATTCATGGGAATCGTAAGAATCACAAATTTTTATACATCTTTCAGAAATTCTTATTTAAAGACTTGATTTAGAATTGTATTATTATGAACTCGTTACAGACCTTCCATTTGAATCCAGCTTAAAAATTAAATTGGCCAGAATAGTATGCCAAACTACTCCACTAATTGTCAACTGGATATTTGCTGGAAGCATGGCTCTTGCCAGCGTATTTATGCCGTCGCTACCTTTAAATTTGATGGGACTTACGTCTGATTTCTTTGCTAAAAATTACAGTTGCTTTGGAAAAGTTTTTGGATTGCTAAAAGGCTTTCTTATATTTTTCACCTCATACTTGTATTGGGATATTACTGGAACACAAGGATGTCGACTAGTTATAGAGGTATTGGTAGGATCTTTGGCATTGTCTTATGGTCAAAAAGTTGCTCACAGGTACTCTATGAAAATGATTCTATTTTGATATGATTTAGCACACTTGACATAACTTAATTTTTTTCTTAATCAATTTTTAGTGAGATTGAGCGCCTTGTGTTATCAAACTATCCAATATCGACTGAAAAATTTTGGGAGCGAATTGTAGCACACCGGTTCTTTCAGCTTTTGGTTAAACAGTTCAACATTGCCATGCACACTGTTCTTTTTGGATTTCTTTTGAGTTGCGGTGTGGTGGAGATCGTGTCTGCTTTCATGATTATACGCGAATCTTCCAGAGAAGCATCTGAACTACCATTCTCATTGCTTGTTTCCTTTATTACGGCTTACTTGGAGGCAATAGTTATAAACGTGGTAATTTACGGATTTGCAGGTGAGTTATATCAAGAATCGGTAAAATCTTTAGATACGTTAAGTAAATTGGTGAAGTTAAGAGTAAATCAAAACGGACGTGACAGAAGACGAGAAGTGGAAACATACTTGAGGTCATTTCGTGCCGTGCGATTGAATCTTGGCCTGTCAAACTTTCTTGAGCGGTCGACGCCTTTGGTCTTTCAAATGTTTTGTCTAGAGAGAATAATTGATCTATTGTTAGTAAGTCAATAGTTGTAATGGAATGCTAATGTAATGTAGCGAAAAAATATATTTACATGTTACAATAAAGTTGTTTTTGATGCTTAAACATTATCATGGGATTTGGGAAGGTCACTGGCGAATGGATAATGGGGTATACTGAAAAAACACCGTTGTATCAATGACTTTTAGATAAAAAAAATAGATGAAAACACTGAAAACCTTTCGTCTTCAAAAACACATTCGGAAATATTGCAATTGGTACATCTCTTTTTGTTGAATTTTTTTCGTCATCTGTTTGTTACATCTTACAAAATTAATTATATTAAATTGACACCGATATTGAAATAGGAAAGATATAACCTGGCATTGCTATAAAGAATGTAGAAGGGTGCGTTCCAAACTGAACAAATCGATATTTTTTTCTAGTTCCAGTCTTAATGATAGTATGAAATATGTGCCTGTGTATACTATGATAGTAGGTCTTTGCTCCACAAGGTTTTTTGTATAGGTATTTAGTATCAGAAAACGAGATACAGTTGGTTCTAAATTGCGAAACGGAAAGTTCTATAATAGGAATATTCATAGAAAACTTATTCGGTGAAACGAAGATTTTCCTAAAAAAAACAATTCCCAGAACAAATGTTCCTAGAAATAATTCGTAGAAACTTTTTATTAAAAATTATTTTTACAAGGAAAATATTGAAAAAATGTATATGGTTTGTAAAATTCTGTTAAATTCTTTATCATTCAGTCAACACATACATAACAACTGATATTAGTGGATGTATTCCAATTCATCGCAAAGTAAACTGCTCACAATAAAAATTGAAGACCTTACTCCTTCAGGCTAAGGAGCAGAGATCTCACCATATTCAGAAAATTTTGAGACGGAAAGTATGAGAATATGACATTTCTGCCATTTGGAAAAATAAATATCAATAATGAGTTTATCATGTCTGAAATAACACATGCTCAATCTTTTTAATCAAAAACAATCTGTTAAGACCTTAGCTCTTTGCTTGCTCTTAAGAAAAGGTCGTACACATAGATTAAAAAGTAATGTAAGAACTTGGATGTGTTTACTTGGATTAATGAGTTGAAGCTATTTAAAGCAACAAGAAATACCACTATTCAGGGTCCTGACTCTTGAATTTCTTTTGACTTGCGGTGTTGTGCAGATCGTGACTGCTTTCTTGATAGTCCGTGAATCCTCTGGAGAAACACCTGACCCACCATTCTCAATATTTATTTCCTTTATTTGACGTGACGGAAGACTAGAAGTGAAAACATACTTGAGGTCATTTCGTACCTTAGCCTGTCAAACTTTTTTGAGCGGTCGACGCCTCTGGTCTTTCAATTGTTTTGTTTTGAGAGAAAACTTGATCTCTTGTTAGTAAAGTGACAGTGGTAACGGAATACTTATGAAATGTAATTCAAAGGTAAAAACATTTTGGAATAAATTATCGTAATAAAGTTAGTTAAGGTACTTAAACATTATCATGGGATTTCGTAACGGAGAATCGACAATGCTTGATAATGAAAACCAACGCTACATTAATGACTTAGAAAAATTTGATGAAAACACTGAAAACCTTTCGTCATCTAAAACGCATTTGGAAATAATGCAATTGGTACATCTCTTGGAGTCTTTGAATTGATTTGAAATGATTGGGTTATCTTCTTACAAAATAACTTTTAATAAATATATTGACATCTTTAAGCGTGCTATTCTTAAAGGAACACATTTTAATTTCGCAAAAACTTTCATATTTAAACCCTCTGACAAAACCTTGCACACCAAATTAAAGATCAAAAACAGTTCTATGATACACCCTTATCATGATTTATTTCAAGTCGTATTTCTGCTTGAAAAGGAGACAAACAAAAGTTTGTTGTTCATTTTGACTGATAACTTACATAATAACAAAGCCATGTCTTTGTTTTATCTACAACAACCAGTATGGGAAGAAAATTGTGTGGATTTATAACGAGATTATGTCGAACAAGTTCCACAGAGCAAACTCTCATTGTGCCGACCAACTGGAATTTACCATAATATTTTCTGATTGACTGTATTGAATTTGTCCATTTTAAACATAACATTTAAGATGCTGATCTAAAAACATTTCGTCCACAAAACATACTATAAAATACCCAAATATTAAGGAAGTGCTATGTTTAATTACATATGTGCTGAGGAAAATGATGATTAGAATCTATTACACCTGCAATTATTAAAAACAAGTTGGCCCAGATAATGACATATTTTGTATTTAACAACGGATGAAAGCAAATAAGATTCAAAGTTAAGATTGTGCAATCAGGATGGTGGGGTCGAACAATAGCAGACTACGCTCAACTCTCGTAGTTAACGCATTTGCAAAATATTTTACGTTATGAATCACAACTCTCGATGGGGCACGTAACATAGTATGAAGAAAGACAAATAATTACGAGCAATGGAAGGATGTCGCAAAGTAGTTTGCTCCAATGTTTATGTAAAGACGAATACGCCTCGAATGAAGCCAACAACAGTGTTTTGACTAAGGATTATTGACAAAATTTTGGGTTATTTTGTTCCTTATTTTAGTGGAATATTTTTAAATTGTTTGTTGTTTTGTGCGAGAAATGCTTACTGATAGGCGACAGCAAGTTTGAATGTACTTTTAAATGAATATATAAACCCTAAAACTAATACGCTGATTTTCAAAAATGCTTGATAAAGTCTGCAAAAAATTTAACACTAATATTTTTGCTGAGCTTGAGAATTTGTGCCAAATATGTGCATAAATTTCCAAAGAGACGAAGAGAATATTTTATTGATAATGATTTTGTGTGCTTATTGAGTGAGTCTTGCACGAATGTTTGAATAGGAGATATCGATAGAATGAAGGATAGAAGACTATCTAATTATATTTGCCATTTATCATAAAATTAATTTCTTACACAAGTCTCAATCTATTAAATGGCGAAGTGAAATGCTTTCCCGTGTTTAAACGCGAAGAAACCCACAATCTCCTCAGCATTAGTTTTCTCATATATGTTGGCATCTTTCCATAATATCTTCCATATTATTTGCTAATAATTTGGAAAATTTTCTATCAAATGTACGTCAAACCCGTATTCAAAAGCCACTATTTAATTACAACGCCTACGACCATTACTCAAATATCTGTTAACTTTGTTCAAATATACCATCTCCATCAAATATTATGCATGTAAGTTATTTACGTACTATGTAATAAATAAATCTTCTCATAATACTTTATTTTCCACGCAAACAGAAAATTCGAAAACCATTACATGTTTCGTGTCTTACAAATTGAAACAAAACAAATGTCTAGCCTCGCGTTGATAATTGATTCCAATACTTGGTAATTATAGAGCATGATATATTTATTTGGTTTCGTTGTTTGCTTTCAGGACTAATTATGAGGAGGCGCAACTGGATTTAGTTTTGTTTTATACAGTGACAATCCCAAATAATGTTCTCTATAAGTTTAGAAATATGTTCTAAAATTTAAAAAAAATAACTTCTGGGTTTTTGAACTGCGTTATCGCGACACCAAACTCACTAGTCTTAAGACATCACTTGATTTTGCGCCGTGTATGCACGTCCAACTATGCTAATTTGTCAAAATTTCTTAGCCTATTTACGAACGGCTTTACTGAATCATTCAGTAACGGCTGGGTGTATTTGTAAATTTGATGAACAAAATTTACGACTTAAGGTTGTAAACACAAAATGGAATCGACTAGGCCATTCATTCAGGCTACATTTATTCCTGTTTATTGCAGGAATCCTATCGTTTCGTATAGCATACCCAAGATAAACTCCAAATTCTATAAATGATGCAAATCATATTTCGGTAAACCGAACCTTGTTACTTATGATCTTAACTATAAATCTTTTGATAGCAGAAAAATATAGAGTCCGAACAAAACAACCACAAGAACTTGTTACGTTCATTAATGCGGCCATTCAGTTCGAACAAATCCATGGAAAACGTAAGATCCACAAAGTTTTATAGAAGTTTCAGGAATTTGAATTTAAAGACTCCTTGCCAGTATAGTAATTTTGTGAATTCGTTTTAGATTTTTCATTTCAATCCACATTGAAAGCAAAATTAGCCCGAGTAGTATGTCAAACTACCCCACCATTGGTCAACTGGATATTCGCTGGATGCATTGCCCTTACCAGCGTCTTTATGCCGTCGTTACCTACAAATTTATTAGGACTTGTGTTTGATTCCTTTGCCACAAGTTACGGTAACTTTGGGACAGTTTTTGAAGTTTTAAAAGGTTTCCTTATCTATTTTACCACATACTTATATTGGGATATTTGTGGAACTCAAGGGTATCGACTAGTTGTTGAGATTTTGGTGGGATCTTTGGCATTGTCTTATGGTCAAAACGTTGCTCACAGGTACAACAATGATTCTATTTGATATGAATTATGAATGAATTATGAATCACTTTACCTTACTTAATTTCTATTTTTAATTAACCTTCAGACAAATTGAGCGCCTTGTGTTATCAAAATGTCCAATTTCGACTGAAAAGTTTAGAAAGAGAATTGTAGCACACCGGTTCTTTCAGCTTTTGGTTGAGCAGTTCAACATCGCCATGCACACTGTTCTTTTTGGATTTCTTTTGACTAGCGGCGTGGTTCAGATCTTGACTGCTTTCCTGATAATTCGTGAATCATCTGGGGAAACTTCTGACCTACCATTCTCATTATTTGTTTCCTATATTTCGGCTAACATGGAAGCGATTATGATAAACGTGATAATTTACGGGTTTGCAGGTGAGTTATATCAGGAATCGGCAAAATCTTTGGATACATTAAATAAGCTGGTGAAGTTGCGAGTAACAGAAAGTGGACCTAAAAGAAGACGAGAATTGGAAACATACATGAGGTCATTTCGTCCCGTGCGATTGAATCTTGGCCTGTCAAACTTCCTTGAGCGGTCGACGCCTTTGGTCTTTCAAATGTTTTGTTTAGAGAGAACGATTGACCTCTTGTTAGTAAAATAATAGTGGTAATGGAATGCTGATATAATTAATAAAAATACATATACGTCGCAATAAAGTTCTTTAAGCTACTTACGCACTAAAAGATTGCATGGTTCAATATGAGCAATTTTATAATTTCTGCCACCTTTGACCTTTAACACAAAAAGGGAACTACCTGTAAATAATACTTAAAAAATCACTCAACGAAAGTGTTTGGCTTTTTGGAATCCAGGCATTTAAGAAAGGCATGAATGAAATGCAAACACCGCAAAATATTTGGATTCGAAATTTTTGTATTGGAAATACCCCAATGCTTGGGAAACAATACCGTCCTGAGTGAGCACTTTTAGTTGGGTGTTTGTTTTCCGCACAAAAGTACACGGTCAAAAGTACTTACTTCGTTTAAAATGTAAGCATTGTTTCTTTGTTTAATATTTAAAATGAAATTAATGGATTAGATGCTTCACTTTGTTTTAGTATTACGTATTGCTTGTTTCATAACTGAATTGTAGAAAAACCAACGTCTTTATTTATATACTCCGGTAAAGAGCTGTTATAGTTTTCTGAATTAAATATCTTAAAAAATTTAGCAAAGAATATGTATTTGTTCCCAATAAAACACCATTTCAAATCGCAAATAAACTCAGTACTGAAATTGAGTGAATATTGAAGGCTTATCCATATCAACGTTTGTAAGTTCTATGGTTGAAGCATACCTCCACTACATTTTTGTGAATAAGTGTTGATACTAAGGAGGAATATTCTCCGATTTTGGACAATATGAAAGAAACAAATGCCGGCATTTCTCCTTCATTTATTATTGAAACATACAGAAACATATTTTTGCTGTTTGCGGAATGTACAATTTATTTTATTAGTTGTATCGGAGACTGGCCTGTTTTACAAGAAAGCGTGATGAACTGGTGCAGTGAACAAAATTGTACCGCTTTGCATACATACTGGAATTTCTCATTTCAAGCAGCATCACATCTAGAATTTGGTGGAGTATTTGACCTTAAGTTACCTGTCATCAGAGACTTGTCTCCTCAGAGACATTCGCCGCGGTGCATGGTTCACTTGCCTTGTGTGACCATTTTAAACTTGAACGGATCATTCCATGCAAGTTATGTAGGGGCAGATCATCCAGAAATCAATGGAAAAGGTATAAATCCTACAGCATTTCATGGAGCCCACACGTACTTAAAAGTACTTCCATTTTTCTGGATATCTGATGGGAAAAGTGTGGAGATGAAGGCATATCAAGGAAACTTTGTTACATTGCTCCTCAACTTGCATTATTTTGAGATATACTGTTCATATTTTGACGCATATAAATCACAAAATCGTACTTATTCAGGAAAACATTTGACGGAGTGGGGCAAATATACTGTTTTAAGTAGAATATATCAGACATTTACCTTAGCCTCGAGGAAAGTGAACCTTGTTCAGCTCTGTCGTAAGACAATTATGCAGTATAGAAAAGTGAGTTTTTATCGTCAAAATGCCGATCTCCCACTTAAAAACCGAATACAAGAAACATTTTATAATCCAAAAATTGTCATTTATCATATTCGTGATTTTACTCCTGTTCCGAAATCACTTCTAAGCGTGCTTCAAAATAAATCAATGCCTTTGATTACGGCCTTTTGCATACCTCACCGAATCTTAAGTAATGACGTGGGTAGAAAAAACATGACGGAATTCGTAAATGAAAACAAATTGCTAACGTTTTATCAATCTGGATATTTAAAAATCAACGTCTTTCGAGCAATGCGTGTAATTGAGATAACTAATGTAGAAGAGGAGGCTGAACCTCTGGTAGATATTGAAAGTGCTGTAGGCAAAGAAATGTTTGCATTTGCGTACGAAGTTGTTTCTGGAAAATGGGTTAAAATGAATACACTTTGGATGAATATTGTAATGCAGATAAGTGGGTATATTAAACTTAAACGACAGGATCAACCAAAAATAGAGTTTCAAGAGATACAATTCTGGTCAGTTTTCTACCCAGATATTCACTGGGCGAAGTTTCAGTATTATTTGGGAAATATACATAATTGCCTCAGGTATCTACGACTTTAACTTTGATTTAGAAAATATGAAAATGCGATGGGATGTGCAACATTCAATAGGAAAATTGACATCACTTGGGAAAAGACAAGTAAAAACTGACTATGGTGAGGTATCTCAAGGTAAGTTGCTCCAATATTTGTTTGAAGACGATGACGCAGGAAACACAGATGAGTTTCATGCCCTTACTGTTTCAAATTTTCGATCGATCTTCTCTGTTCTATTTCTTCTGTCTTTGCTAAGTTTATGTTGCTTCGTACAAGAACTTTCTCAATGTGTTAGAATAAAACTAGACAATAGACAATTAGGCTGCTGAATTTTGACTTAATTTTTCTTGATTTTTCACTCGACAAATGCACATTTTCTTTTAGAAAGTCTCGCTCGATGTTCCATATAGGATACAGGAAGGATATTGATTATAAGTACCCCACGAAATATCACCAACCAGATCACCTTATAATAGCAAATTTGCAGTCCTACTACGAGTTCATGGAACTTGCTGCATTTTACTTTATATTTCCATTATCCCAACAAAAGGGTTGATAAATACTTTGAGTACAAATAAGATATGAACAATTTTTCTTAGAAATGACAAGTTTTTGTCTGATATCATTTTGGAAGTGTGGTAAAGCAGTTGACCAGATATGAATTAAATAAGGATAGAAAGCCAAAGAAATACATGTTAACAAAATCTGGTTTCAAGTCGGTCGAAATAAGTTAATGTTTCACTGAACTCAAGAAGCTATCTAAAACCAAAAACATAACATTTTAAAATAAACGTCAGTTTTGATTTGCATTCGGATTGAGGGAAAGCAATTTGATTTAATCTTGTTTTTCCAAATTCTTTGCTGTTCATTACAAATTTGAGGCATATGTTGGTTTAGATAAATTTCAGTTATACAATTACGTTGTTTTGGACTATTTGGTGTTTATATCTAATATGCTGGTGTAATCTGACAATAACAACTTTCAAATTATAATACAAAAATTTATAATGGCACTGGTATAATGAGACTAGTCTAATTGTGTAGCATTTTGGGTTCAAACACCAAATTATGCAGCTACGGTAATTTTCAAGGAACAATATTTTCCAAAAAACCGTACAAAAAAATATATTTGTTGGTTATTCAAATCGGTTACTATAATGTGTTGTTATTATAGCCACATAATACAGATTACTTGGCTTCGTGAGTTATCGATTACATTATTTGACGGAAATTTATGTAAATTGTAAAATTATATATTTCAAATGGAAGTTTTAATTTTAAACATAATAGAAATTAACAATTTGGCGTTCTTAAGGAATTTGTGAACTTTGATGTCAAGGAATCAGGAAGCAAAATGTTATAGTTAAGTTTATTATCGAGACAATCTAACCGTAGACACCTTGAGTTTGTGATTCCATTCGTATTTGGCTACTTGCAGAAGATGATACGATTCAATTTTGTAAATCTGTTAACACACATGCATATTTCAATGCACGCACTTACATTAAATTGATACATACATACTTCTACTTACGTTAGGTTCTGGAAGCAGCTCATACATTTTGCTATATGTACATGTTTTTAGCGGGTAGAATTATAATTTGTAAAAATTGGAACTCTATCATGACAATCGGTACAACTATTTAAGCTACTGACTCAATCAATGAAGAACCAAAATTTACTCTAGACTCTTCAAGAAATTAACTTAAAACATGAATCTATAGGAAATTTCCCATAGGAAAATATTTAATATTATTTAGCAATTTTCTCAGTTTAAATTGATTCATACAAAAGAATGAGATGACGACAAACAGCAATTCATTTTAAAAATTAAGTTTAACCGAATACTATAGCTATGAGCTTAACAAGTAAATAAATAGCCTGTTCTGAGTTACATGAATTCAATCAATTAACTATGCCTACACATAGTCAAATCCTATCTCCAGTACATATTCCCTAATCAATACCATGTTTACAAGACATTTCAGAATATTGGGAGGCCCATAAAGGGTTGACACGTGTATATGTAAAGCTATCTGTATTTGAATTTCCGAATTATTTATAAAAAAATGAACATCTAATTAAAACTAAATCTAGTTATTAGTCATTACAAAGCATTAAATGTTTTGAGCACTGATGCATAGCGTCAATGCCATTTCTCGTGCAGGTAGCTCTTACTGAGAGGTCCACGGCAACTGAGTCTGAAGATCCTTTAAAATCGGCTGTAAAAAACAAAAATCAAAATAAAAGTTTTAAATCCAATATTCATCTCGGAAAGGGAAGCATGAAATTTTGAGAATGAGACTTACATGTAACCTTCCATATACTTCCAAGCGCAATTCTTGAAGATTTAGATGCTGCTGAACGCAAACGGCAGTAGTGTAGCCAAGTTCCATGCAGGAGTAATCGATCTTGAACCGTTTCACATCTTTAAAAAAAACGAGAGACAAAATAAATGATTTATTGTCATCTTCACTAATGAAAGGCAATGAATAATTATGATTAGATTCTTAATTTGTACTCACTCATCAATCCGGTGAGGTTAGGTCTCGCCACAGTGATTGGCCACCAGTCTCCTTCCGGCCCTTCCTCATTGATCCTAGCGACATCTTCTTCATCCAAACCGGAAATGCCGATCTCATTAACCCGGCAATTAGTAAACTCAAGATGTTCCAGTTTCGGCAAGAGCTCACAGATCACTTGAAACTTGTCGTTGTTGGGGGAGAATGCAATCAATGACTCCAAGTTTGGAAGCTTACTAAGCAGCTGCCGTACATCTTCGGTACTTAAATGCTCCATTGACACTTCGAGTTCGGTACAGCTTCCGAGGATCCAGTTGCCCACCTGTTCTTGGGCAAACTCTGGCTGAGGACGGAAGCAGGCAAGATGCAATTTCTTCAAGCTCGGAAATGACTGGAGGAAGACCACAGAGTTGAGACGCGCGAGGAGCAGTTTGAGATTTGTGACATTCTCGAACACGGCATTGTTCGGGAGACGAAATAATTGCATCATTGGAGTTCCGTTAAGATCGTGACTGAAAATGATGAGATCCGTGAGCATTGGGGCATGAACAGCCAGAAAGTCTTGGAGTGCAGTCACGTTGACACAGTTAACATGTAGCTTCTCCAGAGGCAGCTTCAAATTCTCCAAAGCTGGACCAACCCTTGAAAGAGGAGCGTGAATGTTCTCCATATTGAAGGCGAGGTCTCTTATCTTCCAGCACTGGTCGTCGTGTCTTCGAGCAAGCATCAAGGAGCGAAAAAATCCTGGCAAGGAACTTACTCCGTAGCTGGCATGGAACTTCTAGAAAAATTGACAAAAAAAAAAACAAATCAATAGTGAGACATTCGGATTTTCTAAAACACCAAAAATTAATACTCCACCAATTCAAGCCATGACGAGTAGAACTTACCTCAACAGCTGGAAACTGACTCAGGATTTCCATCCAGGAGACTCCTCCCAACGTGGTTGAACGAATTTCGAGACATTTGAGGTTTCGATTGGGAGGAAACTTGGAAGGCATCCACTCGCTTGGTTCTACTGCATTTCTTCCATCCTCCACCCTCACCTCAAGCATTGTAAGGGCTTCCAGGTTGGGACAGCACTGGAAGATTGCGTGGCGAAAGATGTCACCAGATTCAAATACGACCCAGGCCAGATCCAGTGACTTAATAATGGCTCCAGAAGCCTCCCAAAATGTTCGAGAACCACCTTCAACCCTGCAGAATTTGAAGTCCTTCATGAATGGTGGCACTGCAAAGGCATCCTCCTCCCCCTCCACCCTCACCAGCTCCAGAAAGTCGGGAATTCGCCATCCATCCTCGTCACGAATCTTGACCACCGATGGAACTTCCTTCATGGCTTCAGTACTCCCTCGACACCACTCTCTGCAGACGAGGCGACAAGACTTCAAGTCCTCCAGCTTCTTTAACTTCTTGAAAATCACTCCAAGGATCTGGAAATATTTTAATTGACAAATGAATCAAATAATTTTACTAAAATTGACCATTCTATGCACAAAAGTAACAAAAGCCATAAAAAATAATCAGATACTCATATTTAATTGAATACATAGTTAAGATTTAATATTGTAATAAATTACGGTAGGGTTTTGAAGCGGGTGCAACTCCCCCTCGCGAACTGCTTCCATTTCAACGGCAACTCAGAATGCCAGCGGTCCAAGGATTCTGAAGATTCGAAGATTTTAACGACTTGCTTTTAAGATGCACTGATAACAGCTAATAAGAACTACACAACTTCTGACTTTCTTTCGAACAGCTGAATAACGACCAACACAATTAAATTAATTTCCGAGCAATTTCTGAACACAGATCCCATCCTTCTTGTCTTTGATCACGAAGTGAACCAATCACATGGAGTTGAGTCAGCTGAGATCGAGCTTAGCACGTGGGCAAAGCCTCTCTTTTAGCGCGTTTTATGTTCAAAAGTGTTGGGGTACTGTGCAACAAAAGAATGTGTAGTTCATGAATCCTTTGTTCAACACCCAGGCTTTGATTAGACAAATGCAAATCGGACTTAATTTTAGTCTAATTAAATCGTTGACCAATTAAGGATCAAGTGATGAAGCATGATTTTAAATTGAATGTTGAGACGGTCACAACTGACCACTCACTGTCCAGTACCGGAAGTGATGGAAGATCGGAATGGATGGAGGAAAGGAACTGGACAACTGGAGACTGGACTTCACACTATACATTTTAAACGGTACAATTTTGTAAGTGGCCGACTAAACCAATATAAATTTAACTACTTGTGACTTTAAACATGTATTTATAACTTTTATTTTTTTCTCAGTTTTAATAATTAATTCATACAAAAGAATAATAAGGTTAGTAACAAATAACAGCCATTTTAAAACTTAACTTAACCGGGTATTACATCTTTTTGAGCTTAAAAATTAATAAATTCTGTTCCGAGTTATGTCAACTAAATCAATTAATTGCGTCTTGAAATATTCAAATGTAACCTCACTTTTTAATAATCAATACCAAGTTTACAAGTTATTTCAGAATATTGGGTGGCCCTTAAAAGGTCGACAAGACGATAGGTCTAAGCTATATTTTGAACAAAACTGGTGGCTTCGTTAAAATTGTATCTAGTTCTTTGTCTTTGCTAATTATTGAAAAATTAGAGAAGAAAGGAATTGCATTGAGAGGTCCACGGGAAGTGAATCTGAAGATCGTCCAAAGTTGGCTGCAAATCAACAAAATTATAACTTGGCATACATTTTCCGTTTCGAATACGGGAAGCTTAAAATTATGAACAATAGACTTACGTGCAAGCGTCCATATTCTTCCAAGCAAAATTCCTGTAGATGTGGGAGCTGTTGAAGGCAAGTGGCAGTGGTGTACCCAAGTTCAACGAACCGTAAGCCATCCATCCGGAACCTTTTTAAATCTTTCAGAAATAAAACGAGTGAGGAAATAAATTTTTTTTAAATTGTGATATTTTCATTAGTGAACTTCTACTCACTCATTAATCCAGTGAGGTTAGGTCTCGCCACAGTCATAGGCCTCCAGTCTCCTTCCGGCCCTTCCTCATTGATCCTCGCGACATCTTCGTCATCCAAACCGGAAATGCCGATGTCATTAACCAGGCCATCAGTAAGCTCAAGATGTTCCAGTTTCGGCAAGAGCTCACAGATCACTTGAAACTTGTCGTTGTTGGTGTCAAGTACCTCCAAGATTTCCAGGTTCGGAAGTTTACTAAGAAGCTGCCGCACATCTTCGGTTTTGAGACGCTTCATATCCACGTCGAGTTTGGTACAGCTTCCGAGGATCCAGTTACCCACCGGTTCTTGGGAAAATCCTCGTAGAGGTCTAATTCTGTTGAGTTCTAATCTCTCCAAGTTGGGGAACGACTGGAGGAAGCTCACCGAAGGGAGTCTCGCATGGAACAGACTGAGATTTCTGACGTTCTCGAACACAGCATAATTCTGGAGACGGAATAATTCCATCATTGGACTTCCCCTAAGATCCTTACCGCCAAGGATGAGATCTCTGAGCTTTGAAGCATGAACAGACAAAAATCTTTGGAGTGCAATTACTTGTACAATGGGGTCAATACAAAAAACACACAGCTTCTCCAGTGGCAGCTTCAAATCCTCAAAAGCTGGAACAACTGTTGAAAGAGAACCGTCAATGCCATCCAGATCGAAGCTTAGATCTTTGATATTCCAGCACTGGTCGTCATTTTGTCGAGCGAGCGATAACGAGCGAAAAAATCCTGGCAAGGATCCGACTCCAGAGCCAGCATCAAACTTCTAGAAAAATTGACAAAAACAAACTGTGAGTTAATATTCGAATTTCGGAAAAACGCCAAAAATTAATACTCTGCCAAAGACCGTATGGGTAGAACTCACCTCAAGAGCTGGAAATTGACCCAACACTTCCATCCAGGAGACTCCTCCCATCTCAGTATTATCGATTTTGATAGATTTGAGGTTCCGATTCCGAGGAAACCTGGGAGGCATCCCCTCGTTTGGTTCCTTAGCATATCTTCGTTCATCTCCCACCCTCACATGACACATTGAAAGTGTTTCCAAATTGGGACAGGACTGGAAAATAGCATGGCGGAAGTTGTCACCTGATTCAAATACGACCCAGCCCAGATCCAATGACCTGATATTGCTTCCGCAAACCTCCCAAAATGTTCGAGAAGCCCCTTCCAATCGGTAGAGTTCGAAGTGTTGCATGAATGGTGGCACTGCATAAGCATTCTCTTCTCCCTCCACATTCACCAGCTGCAGGAAGTCGGCTACCTGCCACCGAATCCGCACCACCGATGGGATTGGCTTCATGGCTTTAGTACTCCCTCGATACCACTCTCTGCAGACGAGGCGACAAGACTTCAAGTCCTCCAGCTTCTTCAACTTCTTGAAAATCTCTCCAAGAATCTGGAAATATTTTAATTGACAAATGAATGAATTAATTTCACTAAAATTGACCATTCCATTCACACAAATAGCTAAGGACATCAAAAATTACTGAAATTTAACATTGTAATGAATTACGGTAGGGTTTTGAAGCGGGTGAAGTTCCCCCTCGCGAACTGCTTCCATTTTAACGGCAAATCAGAATGCCAGCGCGGTCCAAGGATTCTGAAGATTCAAGGATTTTAACGGCTTGCTTTTAAGATGCACTGCTAACAGCTGACGAGAATTACCCAAGTTCTGACTTTCTTTCGAGCAGCTGAATAACGACCAACACAATTAATTAATTTCCGAACACTTTTCGAGCACACAAGCCTTCCTTGCTGGTTGTCTCTGATGGACAGGATCGAAGTGAACAGATGACAAGGAACTGAGGTGTGCAGAGCTCGTCTTTTAGCGCGGTTAAAGTTCAAAAATATTGGGGTAATCTGCAACAAGAGAATGCGTAGTTTGTGAATCCTTTGTTTCCCACACCCAAGCTTGGTATTAGTATTGATCCTAATTACTAATTAATTATAGTTGAATGTTGAGACAGCTTCTTCTGAACTCTCACTGTCCAGCCCCGGAAGTGATTCGGAGGAATCATGGATGGTGGAACTGGACAACAGCACACAATTACAGATCCAGATGTGGAGCAGGAGGAACACATTCCGATGACTGATGATCAACCTTGATAACTTGCTATTTATTGATGATACCACTGAAGTAGATACTTTGACGACGCCAAGACGGCATCCCTCTTGTATTCCTTTCCTTAATGAAACCCCACGCAGTAGACGCCCATCAATTGAAAAAATGGAGGAAGAATGAAGTGCAAATTATAATGTGACATTATTATTATTAAATATTTGTCATTATTATAGGAGAATCGGGGTAATGAGGTACCCAGAAATTGATGTACGGTGGGGACAAGGAAAGGTGGGACCCCGATTCTACATATTTCAGATTCATGCCTTCACAATTAACTTCCTACGGCTTACTTGATACTCCAGAAGTTGATAAGATTGTGGATCACGGAAGGAAAAATATGTGAATAGAACGCGGACAAATCTCCCAAAATGTACCCTTTGAAAACCACGTCGTGCCACCTCTAAACCCAACACACCTCCGCTAATCTTGAAGGTCATAATTCTAAATGAAATCATAGTGGCTTACGCTACCTAATCTGAAAAACAGCGATTTTACAATCTACAATAAAGGTAATACTATAAACGGTGCAATTTTGTAAGTGGTCCACAAAACCGATATAAATTCAACTTCACTCAACTGTACGCATAACAATTTATATTTTATTCGTCAGTTTTAATAATTAATTCATACAAAAGCACAATAAGGTGAATAGTAAATGAAAAATAACAACAATTAATTTTAAAACTTAAGTCTAACCGGGTAACACAACTATGAGCTTAAAAATTAACAAATCCTGTTCTGAGTTATAGCAACTCAACCAATTAATTACACCTTGAGATATTTATGTAAATGTTTTTTCCAATACAATTTTTACCAATCAATACCAAGTTTACAAGGATCTTTAGAATATTGGGTGGCCCTTAAAAGGTCGATACAGATTTAAGTCATCCGTATTTAACTTCCTATGACAAATACTTAACGGATTTGGAACAAAAATGATTCCTTAGTTAAAATTAAATCTAGTTCTTAGTCTTTACAAAGCACTAATGAGGCATTGCGTCAATGCCATTTCCGGCGTAGGTTCTCATTACCGAGGGGTCCACGGGAACTGAAGCTGTAGATCCTCCAAAATCGGCTGTAAAAAAGCAAACGTAGATTAAATTTCCTCCATTAATAATCTTGAACAAGGGAAGCTTGAAACTATGGGAATTGAATTACATGTAAGTGTGTATATCCTTCCAAGCATATTTTTTGAAGATGTGGGAGCTGCTGAACGCAAACGGCAGTACTGTAGCCAAGTCCCATGTCAGTGCCATACATGCGAATCCTAAACCGCTTCAAATCTGTAAAAAATACAACGAACGAAAAAAAAATATCTGCCAAAGATGCATTTAACTGAAATTATTAGTGAGTAATCTACATTAGATTATGAATTTGTACTCACTCATCAATCCGATGAGGTTAGGTCTCGCCACAGTCATAGGCCACCAGTCTCCTTCCGGCCCTTCCTGATTGATCCTCGCGACATCTTCGTCATCCAAACCGGAAATGCCGATGTCATTGACCTGACCATCAGTAAGTTCAAGATGTTCCAGTTCAAGCAAGAGCTCACAGATCACTTGAAACTTGTCGTTGTTGGGGAAACTTGCGATCAATGATTTCAAGTTTGGAAGTTTACTAAGCAGCTGACGTAGGTCTTCGGTTTTGAAATGGTTCATAGACATCTCGAGCTCGGTACAGCTTTCGAGGATCCAGTTGCCCACAATTTCTTGGGAAAATTCTGGCTCAGGATCGATGTAAATAAGGTTCAGGTTCTTCAAGTTCGGAAACCACCGGAGGAAGTTCACCAACCGGAGTCTCGCATGGAATAGACGGAGTTTTTTGACGTTTTCGAACACGGCATTGTTTGGGAGATGTAATAATTGCATCATTTGATTCCCCGTGAAAGCCACGCACTCTAGAATGAGATCCGTGAGGATTGGAGCATGAACAGTAAGAAATCTTTGGAATGGGATCAACTCCGCAATGGGTCTATCAGTAATAACTTGCAGCTTCTCCAGAGGCAGCTTCAAATCCTCAGTAGCTGGACCAAATATTGTAAGAGGAGTGTGAATGCCATCCATAGTGATGAGAAGGTCTTTGATCTTCCAGCACTGGTCGTCATTTCTTCGAGCGAGCGTCAACGATCGAAAAAACCCTGCCAAGGAACTGACTCCGTATCTGGGATGAAATTTCTAGAAGGGTTGACAAAACCTGAGTTGATAATAATATTTCACAGGGCACCAAAAATAAACAAAAGAAGTAATTTGAGAGTGAAACTTACCTCAATAGCTGGAAACTGACTCAAGATTTCCATCCAGGACACTTCTCCAAACGTGGGCCAACCAATTTTGAGAGACTTGAGGTTTCGATTCGGAGGAAACTTTGGAGGCATCCACTCATTTGGCTCTTCTGCATTTGCTTCCGGCATCCTGACACAACTCATAGAAAGTGCTTCCAAATTCGGACAGGACTGGAAGATTACGTGGCGAAATACATCGCTGGATTCAAATGTGATCCCGCCCAAAGCCAATGACTTCATACAGTTTCCACATACTTCCCAAAAAGTCTCTGAATCCCAATCCATAAACCACCATTGGATGTCAAAGTCCTTCATGAATGGGGGCACTGCAAAGACATTCTCCTCCCCCTCCACCCTCACCAGCTCTAGGAAGTCGGAAATGCGCTTTCCATCATCATCAATAATCCGCACCACCGATGGAACTTCCTTCATGGCGGCAGTACTTTCTCGACACCATTCTCTGCAGACGAGGCGACAGGACTTGAGGTCCCCCAGCTTCAGGTTTTGGAAAATCACCTGAAGAACCTGCAACATTTTAACGAAAGAATTAATTTTACTGTATTGACCAACGGCACTGCACTGATTGCACACAAACAACAAAACTCATAAAATTCAATATTTAATTGAGTATATAATTAGGACTAAATAATGCAATAAATTACGCTAGAGTTTTGAAGCGGGTGTAACTCTCCCTCGCGAACTGCTTCCATTTCAACGGCAAATTCTGATCGCTAACAGTTAACGGTCCAAGGATTCTGATAATTCAAGGATTTGAACAGCTTGTTTGCAAGATTCACTGCTTATGTCTGATGAGAACTGCACAATTTCTGACTTTTACAACAGCTGAATAACGACCAATACAATTAAATTAATTTTCGAACACTTTTCGAACACACGTTTCCTTCCTTCTTGTCTCTGATGGACGGGCATGCATGAAGTGAACAGATGATGTGGGCTGATGAGCAGAGTTCCACTTTTAGCGCGCCTAAGGTTAAAATATTTTGGGGTATTGTGCAACCACAGAATGTGTAGTTCATGATTACTTTGTTCAACACCCAAGCTTCCATGAACCAACCCGATCCAAGTAGGTCTTAATCTCTTAGATCTAATTAAATCCTCAACCAATTAACCATAAAGTCGTAAAGCATTATTTAAATTTAACGTTGGGATGGCCACCTCTGACCACTCGTTGTCCAGAACCGGAAGTGATTCGGAAGAAGACTTGGTGGAGGAACTGAAGACAACAATTACCATTGTCATAAAGCGCCACGCAGCAGACTTCCTGAAGAAATGGACCATGAAGATCTACCTTCATTGTTGCCTCCGGATCCAGTCATTCCATATAACCTAAATGGGACAATAGGAAAGGTCAAGATGCATTTGTGCATGGGGTTATCTTATTGGTGTATCCTTTAGCCATCTACTTCCTCCCATTGACAATCTTAATATACTGTAGGGCTTCTGCCAGTTTGGTCATGTTGGTGCCCCATGAATCTGTGATTATCATCGGGGCATTGATAAACCCAAAGATCGATGTCCAGCGGAGACAAGAGCCGAGATATCAGTACATGGAGTTCGTCAAAACTCTACAAAGACCCTAATTCCAGCTTTAGATTCATGTCTTCACATCTTATCTCGGCTTTTTTTATATTCGATAAGTTGATATGATAAGGATGGGGATCGTATATGACATAGAGTGAATTGAAGATTGTCAGGACGGCTGATGGGGAAATCTCTATTTTGCGACAAATCTCCCAAAATGTACCTTCAGACTTGTCGCCATAGTCGCATCCAATAGCGAAACTGGAGTTCCAAATATGGGGCAATTTGGAACATTCCAAGTCTGATGGGATGGTGCCCAGACCAGGTATCCCAATGGAACCTAACACACCTCAGCGTAATCTTGAAGGTAATCGTTATCTTCTAACTGGAACATGAAAAGTTGTCGACTAAACGAATAAAAAATCCGTCACCACTCCAGTCACGTGAGTAACTTTAAAGTACACATAAGGAACTCCTACGAAATAGGGTGACTCAATCCTACCCGCTGTAAAATCACATATACTCAAGCAATTCTTAAATACAGCATATCATTTGAAAGAGCATTTTATTTAGATAAATTCACGCTAAACGCTTGCCGAAACTGAAACCCTGTACATGAAGTAACAACATTTTTAACTACGGCACTTTTCCACAGCTTTTTTACAAAAAACACTAAATTACGTAAATTTGTATATTTGGGAAATCATACTAAAAACTCAAATTTTGAAACAAATGCAAGTATGTTTTAATCAGCGCTTTACTTTTAGATATATGTCGCAGAAAGTTTTTTTACCAATGATAGGCACAAATAAGTTGCAAAATCTACTCATAATAATAGTGAACAGCTACTTTGTGATAGATCTTAAACTCACTGAGCTCCATCCAATGTAGGGTTTCAGTTTCGGAAAGCGTTAAGCGTAAATTTATTTAAATAAAATGCTCTTTCAAATGATATACTACATGTAGGAATTGCTTGAGTATATGTGATTTTACAGCGGGTTGAAATGAGTCGCCCTATTTTGTAGGAGAACCTTGGAAAGACTTATATTCAGTTTGACGTTGCTCGAAAGCAGTTGGTTTTAGACTCAGAGCTAAAGCATGAAATTCCCAGCATTCAAAGATTGCTTTCAAGTAAGCTTGTGTAAGACACTAAGCATAGTTAATTTCCAAAATAAATTTTACATCGATCCTGCATTGAAGATAATGAGAAAAAGTTCAATTAATCTCACAGCAGACCATATAACTACGATTTAAGCCGTCTTTACTAGCTAACCATATGTTAGTTAATCTTGGAAATCGGGTGTGGCAGTTTCTACAGAGCGCAGCAGTGTCACATAAGTTTTATTAAGAACACTTATCCGTGTTTTATGTGTAAAGGAGCAGCAAATTAATTTTAGTTGCCCGTTTTTCTCAATGTGTATGTGGCATTTTGAATTATTGTCTAAATTTCGATGACCTTTTTAATAAAAAGCCTTTGTAAAAGCTCCTATACCAATTAAGGAGTTAGCAATTTATCACCGATTCGTTGGAAGGTTACTATATAGATTTCGTGGGAGTACGAATGCCAAATTTTCTGCTGCAGAGCAACTTTGAAGATTTCCCTTGCCCGATTCCGAATCGAACTTATACCATAGAAGTAATACTTCATATCTTTGCACGCTAAGGGATAATTGGTTTTTTAGCTAATGTAACGTGTATTAAATATTAATGCTCAATAGTAAGCGATCCAAACCTAACAAATCATCTACAGATAATTACAGAAAAATAACCAATGAAGCATAACTTTTATCAAAATATCTACTACGTTTTTTGGTAAAAACTTGTATTTTTTTGGTATTTTCAAGCGAAACATTATGAATCAACGTAGTACATTTGAAGCACTGAATTCTTGGCCTAAATATTTATCATCTTTTACGTTAAATGAACTCCTACAATGGAATGGAAAGATTAAAATTTACAAATGGCTAAACCATTGATATGAATATAAAATAGAAGATTTATTCCAACAAAATTTATTTTAGTATAATAATGATGATGAGCTATAAATCGGAAAATCCTGCTCTACAACAATAGACGTCTTGCCAGAATGCAAGTTTAATTAGAAGGCATGTGTAGTGAATGTAAGTTCTAACCCGCCTTTGGAATTTAGTGACACTTAAACTGCTTGATTAACCAACTACTTTCCTGATGGAATGACTTGAGCGTAACTAGTGCAAGAAATGCTTCTGGATCTTTATCAATTGAGATGTGGACATATGCATTATATAAATTTATCAAATAAAAACTACACTTTTCAACCGAAAAGTCGAGAAAAAACATATTAAAGCTGTCTGTTCCAGAATCAATAATTTCCACTAGATTTTCAATTGCCTTTTGAAGCGATATTCGATTTATTTTGACATGTGCTCTGTGGAGTAGTGGCGCATTTATGAACTCATATTAAATAAATAACAAGTAGCTAGAATATTTCCATTTTAATGTCTTGCCAAGCGCATTGCAATCAGGCAGCGGATTTTGTGAGTGGACGAAATAATGGGATGAAAGTTTGTCTGTAATTTGATTTTTGCTTCAATTTAATTTAAACTGCTAAATGAGTTTACATGAATAATTTTGCTAATATCTAGGGGGCACAATCATCATTTTTGAGTTTGTTTTTCCCATAGTGAGGTTTTAGTTGTTCTTTGATTTAAAAAAACTGATTTGCGATAATATTTATTTACGAGGACACCGTGAGCGAAAATGAGTTTATTGCTTTACAGATTTTCAATTTCCCTGTATTTTGTTTATTTTTGTGATTCGTATTTTACTAAGTCTCTATGGTTTCATGCAGGAAATGTATACAGGGTTAAACCAACAATAGTAACTGAACTTGCCTGGTTCAATCAAATATAAGTGTCTTCCATTTCAACATGTTGAGTTTCGGTTTTTGTACACAAAATATATATCTTGAACATACCTAACTAATATTGTCACGTCATAAAAATTAACTTTCAATTATGTATAGCCATATCTATAGGAATTTGTTTGAATTGATGCAATGCAAAAAAATTAAATCATGAATTTGCGTGTACCAAGGTTTTGATTAATGAATAATTTATGGATTTTATTTAATCCAGCATCAAGAAATTTCTATGATTTATATTTTCTTCTTTAATTATTGCTATAAAATATTCATGAATAAATGTATTTTAATTAAGAGCAATGACCAATTAATATAGAAACAGACAGGCAAAGAGACACATGAAACTTATGGAAAAAATCGGGTAAATTCGCTCGAAGTTTCAAGTCAAAAAGAATTTGACGTAATCGCCTTGACTCTAATTTGACTGAATATTATTTTTCTTCTTTATAGGAATAACTTTGAAAATGTTGAGCGAACTCAATGCTTTAAAATCAGTTCCGCTAGTTTTCTCTATATTTACAATTCTTAAAATGCTCTTATGAATCCGCAATTTTCCAAGCCTAAATTTGCTTATATTTATACAGAGTTTTGTACCTATTTGGTTCCGCCACCTGTACTCAAACAGAAAATATATGAAGCTTACTAACAACATAAACCCATGTACGACAATAATACCAAGTACGCTATCTATTTTTATTTGTTCTCCTGGAACGAACCTATACGGATTTGGGTCTTCAAGAGACAATTCTTGCCAATACCTATCTGCTATCCTCCTCCACTCTTCCCACTTACTCATAAGCCCATTTTCGACAATTCTTTGATACGTCTCAAATAACCAAATACGATTCACAGTGTAAACTTCGGTGTATAGTGTAAATGGCTGGAACTTGTCAGGTAAAATGTAACACTCTGCATCTGAAAAACCGAGGTTATTTATGACTTTTGATCTCATGAGTTGTACATCTCCTAAAACGTCGCCATCTCTTATCTGAGCGAATTTCTTTGTGTACATTTTAGCAAACTCCAAGGAGGTGTATGATTTGTTGAGCTTATGAAAGCTGTTATCAAAGATGTCAAGGAGACCTCTCATTTTGAATTCCTGGTAATACTGATAGCTGGGTTCTACATGGGAATAATGAGGCCAGATTATTTTATATCCAAACATCAGCATTTCTCCTAAAGTGGAAAAAGACGTTGGGGGATTTGGAATTGTAAGGAGGCTCATTATTTCATTTCCGTATAGGTTGCACATCAGCATTCCTACTAGAGTAAGTAGTATTGTGAGTTTTCCTTGAGATATATATTTGGAGGAGGATGCTCCAATCAGAGTTCCAAAATATTCTAATAAAGCAACCACATCGAAAAAATTAAACCTTTTCCAGGACTCGGCAATTGTAAATGTTAGAACCGTAATCAAAATAACTGCCCATGTCTCCCACGTAAATGACTGTGTCCATGTCGAAAATCTTACTCCAAATATATATGGTTCATGGGTTTTTACATGAATTTCGCAATAAACAAGTTCCTTAGGAATGCTACTCTCAAAATTGACTCCGCTCATTCTAAAAAACTGATTGGAATAGGAATGAATTCCTTGATTGTATTCCACACTTGTAATCAGATATTGACAGGTGTCCGCCCAAATAGCCATTTTCAATGAGACTGGAGCATATCTACGCAAAAGAGTTACGGTTATGTTGTGATAGAAATGTAGCAGAATAGTTGACATCAATTCGGGATTGCAGTACCGAAACTGTGGCTTAAATAGCAGTGTCCAGCATGCCAAATTGTTACGTTTGTATCTTTTAAAATAGTAGGTACTTGAGACATGCACATAGGCTTCCACTTCTCTCTGGTTTCCCAGTCGAAAAAGTTGTCGATGAAACTTAATTGGTTGCAAAATGGATGTTAGAAGATTCCCATTAAGAATTCCAGTGCTCACGTCCTGATCACAATATCCATTGCATACGATCTCGTATCGTATTTCCAAATGTGCGTTTCTTTTGTATGCAAAGAAAACAAGCTTGATCGATGGCCAGTTTATTTGTTTGGTTGAGAAGTAGTTTTTCACTGAGATCTTCCTGTTACCAAAAATATGACTTGGTATTGCGATGAAGATTGTGGAGGGGTGCATTCCAAACTGAACAAATCTATCAATTTTCCCATTTTCGCTTTTGATGATTGTGTTGTAATGTTCCTTGTACTTAGCAGGAAGTCTTTGTTCCACACCTTTATTTGTAGATTTATTTAGTATCAGGAAACGAGCCGCAGTTGGTTCTAAACTGCAACCAGTTATGTCAAACGAAACTAAAACAACATCATGATTACTTGACGCTAATGTATCAAATAATTTTTGGATTACATTTCTGAAAGTTGGAATATCACAAGCACTTTTACAATTTATTATCACCACGCAATTTAGCAACATAGTGAATATTAACGAGATAACTCTGGTTATAAAGCCAGACATGATGAGAAAAATAGATATGGTGTGAAACAATTTAAGTGGAAAATTACGCGTATTAGAATGTAGAGTTTGAATTGAACCAGAAATTACTTTGCAGTTGTAGTAGGCTCCTTATGATGGAAACCCGTTTAATTTGACAAAAATATGTTTGAGAATGACTTTTCGATAACAGTTGAGCTGTGAAAGTATCTTCTGCTCCAAATATTCTTGTACCATACAATACAGATTTTCTTGGAAGTATAAAGCTAGCATTTACAAATACACATCACTTTTTAAAGCTTTTAAGGTGCTATGTGGGAAAATTTTGTGCTGATTTTTGTAGACTGGTTTTCTCTGGTTTGTATTATGATGAAAGGAAAATATTGTTTGTGTCTGTGAATTATCAGAAATTCTTAAGTGCTTGCTGGCGAAGGTTGCATACGAAAATGAGAATCTCGCTTGGAGAAATATTAGTGCAACTCTAAGATAAGCCTTAATAAAATAGCAGATGTGGCGGTTAGTAACTTTAAGTTGGGGAGTATAAAATTCTGGAATTACAACTTCACAGACGTGCACTTTTAGTCTAAGAACTGACAGAATTTCATTCAAAAAGTAAACCGGCAATACTCAGTAGCCTACACAGATGTGTATTCTGCTTGACATTTCTCAAGAGCACTTGTTAATTTCCCCTTAAAATCTGCACTGTTACATGAAATACCGTAAATGCTCTAATAATTCCCCTGGGGAATTAGCGAAAATCGCTTGTCTAAGGTGGGGAATTATTAGAGAT
>JAQIXX010001826.1:0-29564 GCA_034700605.1 Willowsia nigromaculata | reverse complement strand
ACTGTATACACCTTCGAGAATACAAAAGTTTCCAGTATGAAAACAAGTGGGAATACGAAAATAAGTATAAACCGCAAAGTAGGATTATGAAAACGAATTCAATTGAGAGTACAAAAGTATGAAGAGGAAAACGATTATGAATACAAAGTATATACACTCAAAATACGAAGCTGAGTAGGAAAATGCGAAAATATGAATACAAAAACATCTAGTATAAACCCACCTTTAAGCCTTGGCATAGTTATTTTTCGAGAGCCAATTGCATCGCACACTGCAGTTCTGTTTCATTCCAAATTGGTCGTTGATGAAAGTGGCCTGGAATGATTGCATACACTTACTAAATAATTGAATTACGAAGATTAAGATTGTCTAGAAGTTTAAGCCTATCTAATCACACACCTAAGCATTTGGTGTAGACAATTGTGTTGAAGACTGTCCATTTATTGAAGCCAGCTTCTCATTTTCTCTATTTTACTTTACGCTACCTACTTGTATGTATAATAAACCTCTTTGATGAAATGTACCACTTTGGAAGTTGAAAGCTCGTGGGAAAGGTTAATTAATTCCAAGGCACAAAACATCTCACAGGCATTCCACCAGTGACCAAACCAGATATATGCGTCACTTTACGGTTTCATCAATGCCTTCGGATGAGAATCAAGAAAGGAAAATAGCATCTCAAATTGCTGCTGGAGCATCGGCTGTTGGAAAAATAAAGAACTGTTTGCTATAGTCGTTGGTAATTTGATGACACTGCTTTCTAATAATTATTCAGGGTAAGAAACAATATTATTATTGGCAATGAGAATGTGATGGCAATGATAACCCACATTTTATATCACACTCTTGAGAATTAATCAAAGGTAAACTGTGCCATGGGGAAAGGCTTCATTCAATTAAGCAACCTCTGCCTGGTACTACTATCACGGTATAAATGGGGACTTGAAAGCTGATGCGCTTCAGCAGACCCTAAATTACAAGATGTACAGGTATCGTTCCAAAATTTCAGGTTTGAATAATTTCCCAGAGACTATAGATATTTCATTAGTTATTAAACAATGGCTCCCCAGAACATAGATGTATTTATAATATCTAAATACTCATTCAAAGCGTATATTTCAGTGCTTCCAATATCAATATTAGCACTGCTTGTTAAGAGAAAGTTATAATGATAGCAGGGATATGATAAAGTGTTATTTAATTTTGTGAAAATTTGTGATAGAGTTTGTGAGAAGATGAATAGAAAACTACCTTCTCGATAAACATTTTGTTCCCAAACGGTGTACTTTTACCATATAGGTTGAGAAAGCATAGCATAATATCAGCAATTTGAGTTGTTCACTCATGAAATCCCCCGCTGGTCTAAGGTAATGCATCACTCCACTCGCCTTTGTTGAAAAAACAGTGAAGGTAAGAAAGAGAAGGTAATGGAAATATCAGGGTGCCCCGTAGAAACTCCAAACTTGTATTCTGTTTCCAGAGACGTGACCCAATCTGACGTTTTATTGTGTGGAGGAACTGTGAAAGCATGTGGCTTTGGGATGCAATTTGTAATAGAAATGACATTCCTATAGAACTACGAAACTTATGCAATTTTGTTGAACAACCCATGCTAATATGATTTTGCCAACTTTCCAAGTGAAGATTTCTGGGTTGAGTAGTTCAAAAGTCAAGATTGGTGACGGAGAGATGATGATGCTTGCAGATTAAATTGCCAATTGAATTCGAGAAACTACATGAAAGTGGTGTGGGAGCATAGGTAATAGAAATTATGTATCTGTTTCTAAGCAAATCGGGGAAAAGTTGCACGTGCTACTAACTGTTCTGTGTCAAAACTTACTCCATATGCATGAATTCCATAATAATTTTTCCATACAAAAATCTATTTTCAATTTCCTGTTCACAGGAGAGATTTTTTAAGAGATGCAATACGTGACCCGATTTAAGAAGTGACGCAATAAAACTCAATTTTTTATTGGGTATTCATACCAGAAAGTATTGATATGTGTGCGTGTACAACTATAATGTATTATCGTCATTTGTCATTGTAGGGAATTGCAAATAATGTCAGAGGCGGGTTGACAAAACGAAAGTTTTGATTTGTGTGTGCGTTTGTATAAAAAATGAAAAGGTTCAAAGGAAAAGCACACATTGTTGTTGAGAACGGAGATGTGTAGGTGGTAGATTCAGAAAAGTAAAAGTGAAGTAGCAACTAAACATTCACAAGAAGACATTTTACTTTCCTTTGACACGGAATTGAATCCTTATATTTGCCCCAAGGGAATCAATCTTTTTCCCCTGTGGTCTTACTCCATGTCATCTTCTGATCTCATTTTTTCATCTATAGCGTTTTCTTCCTGCTTACGTCAAACGTTGTCGCTGACGCCTTCTCCCATGAGCAACTTTCTAAGGCATGGCATACCAGAGGATGAGGAAGCTGGGGTAAACAAGAAGGGTAATTGATTGAAAATAAATGGCACATAGATCAACAAAGCAATCTGTTATCGAAAATATAAATGAATACAGATGCCACCCTACCACCAAATAGGTTTTTTATTCAATAAAAAATATGTGTTATCTCATCTCTCATGTCGCGTTATCCTATGTCGTAAACATCTTTTTGAAGAATTTCAAAGAAGAAAGGCACTTGCTATTATAAATTGGCGTCAGACGTAGAAAGTTCAAAAGGTTGCGTAAAGGAAGAAAGTGGACTATGCAGAAGCATACAAATTATTTAAAAAAGTACATATTACATTTTTTCACACTAAACCCTAGCAAAGCTATTCCATAAATCCTTCAAATCCAAAGACCGCAAAATAATGTTGATGTTAATGTCATTCCACAAATGTAAAATATATTGCACATAAATATGTTTTGCATGGAAGAGAAAACATGTAATGATCCGTTTAACATGCATATTTTTACTGAAAGCATGAATTATTATCTGTGCAAATAGTTTAGCAAAGGCATACATTCTTTTCAAGGCAATAATGTTGTCGTAAACATAAGCCATCCCTCCACTGTCATACGCCATATTTTTTTGCTCCTGGTCGTTAATTTATCCTATCCCATGTCATCCGATTATCCGATATTCCTATCTTCTTACAAAATTCCTTTTCGTTGTTCGTCTCCCCAAATTAGTATCATCTTCTCCTTACCATAATGTTAATAAAAAGCGGCATAATTGTCGTATGGTGTCGCATTTTTAGGTTCACAACTAAGCAAATTTTGCATCCACAAGACAACGAGTTCTTCTGCTCAGTTTTTGCTGTATAATAGGTATGTGTGCAAAGTGTGGGTTGGTTGCTGTGTGGCTGGTGAAAGTGAGAAATGAAGGGAAAGGAAAAACGAGCAGTAATAAAGGAAGGAAGGAAAAGTGTTGCTACCGCTGTTGTTGCTGAAGGCGATTTGTTTTTTATACGTTTTTTCTCAGCGTGGCAAATAGTGTTGAGGAGAAAAGTGAAACCGGCCGTTTCCTTCCCATCCCTTTTCCTTTCTTCATTAATCCTCAAGTAATGAAGACGAATTGGGGAGTGCCACGGGATATATTGAGATTTACTGCTGTTGCTGGTCGTGATGCTACCCTTGTTTGCTTCTCTAAAACCAACGGCTTTTGCTAGTTTATGGTTTCGAAAGACAAATAACCGTTGGTGGTTGTGTGCAATGAAAGATTGAAGATGCAGGCTTTGCTGGAGGTACTCTGCGAATGTTTTAGTGCATAAAATGTTCAATCGCCATTTTAAAGATAGAGACATAATACAAACAGGATTAGAATTTTCAAAAAAAAAGTTTTTATTAACATCAACACAGAACGGGTAACAAATTTAATTATTTGAGTGGAATAAATACTTTGATAGAAATATTAACAGTTAACACATTAGTAGTAATGGAAGTAAACAAGCAAGCATTATTGTAACGATATGATTTAATATGAACAAATATATTCCCACGAGTATGAATCCCTTGCAAATCTTTTGATCACTGATGGAAGTCCACTTCGGGTTCGATATGTTATGAGTTTCAAAGACGGAAGAATTTGCCAAATATTTGATGATTCTTTGGGTCCACCTGCATTTTCCATATCCTCCCCATAAATCAACTTTCTTAGCTCCTCTGTAATGGTCGCGCCCGTCTCCATTCGTTCTGAATTTTCTTCAGCGTTTTTTGCGTCTAGTCGTTCTTGATGAAATTGTTTCCTTGCATTTTGACATTCCCAGACATCCAAGTGTTCCAAAGAGGAAAGATTTTTCAAAAACTCAAAAGTCATGTTGACAGTATCCTTCACCCGTAGGAGCAACAAAGAGGGAATGCAGGGAAGGACATCATTCTTTGACTCAACCAAGTAATCATCCGGCGCCTCACCAAGATAACCAAAGTCGAGGTTAAGAATTTTAAGAGGTTCCAACAATTCGAACAGCTCTGTTGTCTTCAACGAGCATCTGAGCGATATGATAAGTTTTCCAAGCCCGTGCCCAGCTTTTAATCCATGAAGTACAGCTTTCAGTTTGGCGATTGATTTCACATGCTTCAGATGGATTTCGGTGAGATTTACAAGGAGAGATGCGTATTCATCCCGCCATGATGGCAGATCAATCTCCAACTTTTTTAGTTGGCCTCCATACGTAGTGATGAATTTATCTTGAAAGTTGTCTGGCGTTGGAGGAGCTTCGCTTAAGAGCTGCTGAATGGCTTCTGGATGGTCGTGCAGATAGTCCACAAGCAAGTTTGGATCTTGGAGTCTAAGAAATATCTCCTCTTCCTCAGGCTCAGTTTCCATTACCAGGTCAAAGATGATTGATTCCAGGTGAGGAAGTGGGGGCAGAGGATTTGCTTCCATGAATTCTAAAAGGTGGCTGTCATCCTCATCGAAGGCATCTAAAGCTCCATTCATATGAAGTGCCCTAAGATTGGGTACGTGAGCAAGGCTTTTACGAATCCCTTTATAGAACTCCAAAGTAGACAGAGAGAACTCGTAGTTGGCAAACTCCAAGTGCCAAAGATGCGACCCAAACTGCTGACATAATTCCTCAGCGCATTTCCATGTGTTTTCAACCACTTCGTCAATGTGGTCAAAAAGATCTCCACAGGAACCGATTCGAACTGACCGCCCGAAAAAAGGATTTCTTGGGTGACCCTTCATTCGATGCATAAAGTCCGCAAACTGCTCACTGTTCACAAACGCAATATCATCGTAGACTTTGGTCGAGAGGGGAAGATAGTTGTAGGAGGACTGAATCGTTCGATAGGTTTGTTCGTTGAACGGATGGAGGGAAGGATGGCCAGCAACGTAATTGTCGATTGCCTGATTCCACGCCTTGCAGACGAGTCTTAAAGTCATGAGGTCGGACTTCCGGAGATCCTTGAAAATATGGGGCAGCACCTATGTGCAATAAATCAGTATTAATAACTTTCACTGGTTTAGAAAGAACAATACTTATCTAATTACTGATTGTTCTTCGTACCTGTTCAAACATCCACATTGACTTTTTCGGACACAAAATTTGATTGAAAATTGGAGACGCATTCGAGGCATTGAGCAGGTCCTTCGATTTCAACAAATATTCCAGGATTATTCTCCATACCTGATGGAAAAATAATTTTTTTAATGACTCAATGGCCAATGTGCAACTATGAGTCTAGTCTATGACTCATTCATAAAGTCTCCAATGAATTCTAGGTTTACTCTTACTTCTTCTGGCAAAATGAGATCCGAACATTGCGGCATTTCTTCGTTGACACTATTTGCACCAATCTGGGTCTGCGAAGACGAGGGTGTAGGAATAATACTTACACTGACGTCCACAGAACCACAATTGCTGGAAGCACCGTCATCGGCCATTGTTGTGATTACACTTATGATTTATGCGTTTAAATTAATTAACAGTTTAAGCGCAAACGTGTGGGGATTCAGAGATTAATGAGAACACACAAGACTAATAGGTATTTAAATAATGAAATTATTGGAGAAAAAGAGACTCGAAAGTAACCCCTTCTGAACGCAAAGCAAAACAACACTACTTTCAAACTTTGTGATTTGACTTGAACGCGGCGCATTGACGATTTATTGTCCATTCCGATTGTTGGTGTTTTTTTTTAAATAACAAAAAGGCATTTTAGAAGAAGAAATGTAACTATGGAAATTGGGAAGAAATAGTCAAGAATGCGTTTCTGAAGAAGTATTTGCTGTCATCAATCATCAATCTGTATTGGTTGATTAGTTTGGTGCATTGATTTAGTCGTTTTGTATACATTGACCATGCACTTAAAAGCATTCTGCATTTTTTTAAGAATCAACTTTCACTTGATTCAAAATTAGCTCTCTTTTTGCTTTGCATGAAAACTTGGACTCGGACACTCGGGGACTCCTTATCTCATCATCCCCGCCCCGGAGTATAGATTAAGGCCAGTGGAGTACAATAAAATTAGCGTATCCGGATGAATTTGAATTTTTGAATTACATGGACCCGCGAAATTCAAATCCATCCGGATACACTCATTTCATTGTTCTACACAAAAATCTGGCGTCACTGGCGTGGTTCCTCTTGACTACTCTTAAGTACATGAATCACAAATATTGTAGTTTATTTTATATAAAATATGTTTTGCTAAAGTTTAAAGGAACTTATGTTATCGCTGCCATTTTTTAAAGCGAAAGTTTTGTGTACACACTTAATAGTTTAGCTATAATAAATTGGTGAGACTCATGAGTCATGACCTACGCATAGCGCATCTGCGATCAATCAATGTCTGCTTTCTTTTTGTCTTTGTTCCTCAGTTGTCTGATATTGGAAGCAATTCATCCACCTTTCACTCATACCATTTACATGGAAAACCCATTTTTCTTTCTTTCAAAAAACAACATTTTGTCAGTTTGTAGGCACGTAATTAAAACTTTACTTAGAACTATTTATCATTATAAAGTTTTGGATGGCCTTTTAATTGATTTGTACTGTATGCCAATTGCCACTTTAATGTCCTGAGTTTGCAGGCGAATTAACATGAAATAAGAAATACCAATAATATTGGTCCAATACCAATTTAAACCGGTTCCAATTTTTGTATTTAAGCTTGATTGTATATGAAGAACAATAAGAATTTCAATAATATGGAATCTCCATGTTTTGGTGAGCATTTTACGAAAGTACTTTTGACTCTCTTTGTTTCGAACAGTCATTCAAATAAAATATTGGTAGGTGGAGAGTTTCTCGTGATGTGTTTTTAAGTAGTTTAATATTTTGCTTTGCTACAAATCTGATACGATAAAACAGAAACTGATGTTTTGTACCAAATGCATAGAAAACATATCATACAGGCACGATTTTAAAAGACTAGGAAGGGAGGAGAGTCAGGAGAGAGAAGGTGGTCGGGTTATTTTGTCGTTTTTCACTCAACATGCACTTACATAACTCAAGAGAGATTTATAGAGCATTATATGTTGCACAATAAGTCAGAAGTAAATAATGGATTTAATGGAAAAGTAAAGTGCATAAAATTACTTACATAAAATGGGATCATGTTTCTGTTCCGGGAAGAAGAAAAAAGGAAAAGACCGACTTTCCGCTCCCTCTCATCACTTTCACTCACTTTGAGCTTTTTTCTCCTGAAATGATATGGGCACTTGAGACAATGGAAAAACTCATATGTACTTCTGTGAACAAGTACATCTTATCCTCAATTTATTCCACCGACCTTTCTCCCTTTTTGCCTTTTTGTATACTCTGGCTCTACCTGTAAAACGGATCCAATGCAATTCACTCACCTGCTGCTCTCAACCTCATAGCATCACTCGAAACATTATTTAATCCGTTGTTGTTTCATGTTAGGATCTATTGAAAAAGGATGGGGAACCCAAAATGATTGTTTTATATCATTTGCCTTGATGCGTGGTTTGGAATTTTGGAAGTACAACTTTTCCAGAGAAGAGGAAATGACTACAAACTTGTGAGAAAAATGATGGGCCAAAAAACTGGTTTTGTAGCTTTACTTACTTGTGTAATACTACAGTTAACTTGTTACAATTAAGGCCAATGTAAAAAATTTATCTTCATTTCTCACTTGATATTTTGAAACAAAATGTAAGTTTTCTCCTAAATTCTGTGATAACCTTGTTGCATTTCTATATTATGAGATGTTTTTTATGTATCACACCTAATTTATATTGTAGGGCTTGACTGTACCTTTCTTTTCAAACATTTAAATATGCTCTGGAGAAATTAAGGGAAATTCCATGAGGACATTTTTCACAGAAACCCACATTTTACTGGTACGTACTACTTCCAACGATACGACTTCTTATGAATTTTGTGTTTCGTACAACAGTTTATTGAAGAATTCAGGGCAACAGATTGTACTTTGCCTGTTGTGGGAAAAGCTTATTGAGAATGTCAGTATTGGCAAAATAAAAGATATTTAACTGTTGATGTTAAAATATAGAGAAGAGGAAACGGTGAAAATGAAAGTATCAATTGTCGAATTGTGCATTCGTTTTGAAAAGAGTAGATGAAGCCGTTTTGGGATCTATTAATTCAAAATTTATTTAGAGTTTTGGGTAAGCCAGTGAAGAATTTGGAAGGTTGTGGTTGTATGCTATCCCTTTCCGTATTGAGGTAAACTAGGGCATGTTGCAATTTCCATCGTTGATCAGATATCAAGTTTTAGCATCAACGCGAGAGCATGTCTAGGGATCTTCTAAATGATCGACGATGAATGAAGTGAAAAAATATACCTGAATCTTTTTTATATTAAGTAAAGTAATAGTGAACAAAGAAATGTCATGCAGACCTAAAGCAAGATACATATTTCATTAAAGCATTGTGTAAATTTCATTTTTGTTATTAGTTCGTGTAATATTCTCTCATGTGTAAAAAGGTCGAATACACCTGGATAGATCTATTGTCCCATTGAAAACGTGAGAATTGAGAAAGGGGAATTAAAGAATGAACAGTGCACATTTTAGTAGACACATCCTAATCCAATATTATGTGCAATGTTTACCCCTAAAATCGACGTGACTACTAGCATGAAAATGAAACGCAGTTCTTACCAACGTATGTCGAGAATGTATTTCCAAACGAAAATAGTTTGTGGTTATTTTAATATTGCCAGTTTACGAAATACAACATATCCGATTTAGCTGCTTGACACAAGCCATGTGTTTAGTAAAAAAATATAGAATGAAACCCTTGAAACCTCAAGGTATTTAATGTATGCAGATGTAGAGACAAGCCAAAACACATTAAATGTGTTTATTCTGCTATACAGCAATAGCGAATAAAAATGGGCTGCTAATTATTGGCTAATTAGCCGTAAATTTTACGCCATACAGACAATGGCAACATCAAATTACCACAATTCTTCTCACTAATTATCATAAACTTCATTTCAGTTGATTCTCTAAAACACAGTAAGGATTTGAGCGACCCCATTCTCCAATCTGACATTGCCCCATGTATTCTAAAAAGTGTTTACAAGATCTCAACAGCAAAAGCACGTTTCGTTGACTGATATTGGTGTAGTGGTGACTGAGACAATGCCAAGCTTTAACTAGCTTTAATTTTTTGCGAAAATAAAAAATATCAAGTGCTTTACAATTTCAGGTTATCAACTTCCCGATTCAGTAGCAGATCTCATCACCACATGATGCTGCAATTGAAGCTACTAACAATAAACTATATATTAAGTTGTGCATTGATGTGCATTATTCTATTCGTTGATACTGATGGTAATTCAGCTATAGTCCTGTGTACGAAAAATGGCTATCTGTTCCTGAAAGTATACCTTATCAAAGCTTTCTATTTCAGCAAAGGGTTGTCCCCAATGCGCTGAGAAAGGGGACAGACCCTCATGTGGAGCACCATCGGATAATCTTATGGCCCAATACTCCAACGATTGTTATAGATTATGTGATGGAGCAAAGAAAATCAAAGACGGACCTTGCGACTTTTCTAAGTTGGTGAAAGTGAAAACTCGCTGAAGGCTGTTTACAGTTGGATCGACTTTGTTAGTTTCAAAATTTTACTCAAACCTTCAATTAATACTATGAAGTATGAAGTAAGCTACAATAAATCACCAAACAACATCTTTATGTGCCATTCCACATACCGTTCCAATTTGTGAAAAACATTTCGTTATGAGCTCATTAAACGTTATCCAAAATCCTTCTCATTCTTAATTAGCATTGTCTCCTGATAAATACTACTGTCAACCTATATCTATCTACTCGCTTATCGTCTTCAATGTAATTCTGGGATACAATGGATCATTAGTTGACAAAGCATGCGTAAAAAGTTGTGATACTAGATGATTCCATTGTACTCTGCTAATAGACGTCAGTTTGTTCATCCGACAGTTGTGCGTTACAAAATTTACCTGCGTTTCCTACTATTTAATAAAGTCATCCATAAAACTTGGAAAAATCGTTGGAGTTTATGTCAATATAACCTGGTAAAGTGTACTTTTATTATTGCGAGCACAACTATTTGCAAAAGAAGTACTCAAAGTTTTCCCTGTACTTTCAGACATACAATTTCTCCAGCCAAAGTTTAAAAACTGTCAGATGGGACAATTTTTCTAGACCGTCTCCCGTCTCCATAAATCTCATCATAGGATCTATTCCACATGATGCTCCACTTCAAACTCCTGGCTTTAGCCACGCTTTGCATTATTATTGGGATGATGACTGCAGTAATGAGTGCTCCACCGAGGTACAAAGGTATTCCCAAGAAAGGCCTAAAGAAGAAACTCAAAGAAGCAGAAGACAAAGGAATTGACGTGTATCCCATTCTCCACAAAAATTTGTATGCTGCTGTCAAGACTGCATCAGAGATTCAACAAGCTTTAGAAAAGGAAAAAATCTTGGTAGGGGACATGTACTTCAAGCCATTTCATATTGAAGAAGAAGTACAACTTAGAAAAATGTGTAACTACATAGCGAGGAAGAAATAAAACAGCCAACAACAAGTTGAAAAATGCAAAAAAAAACTGAGTGACAGTGATAATGTTTATTAAACGATGAAATCGTTTCATTGAGGATATGGCGATGGTTGTAATTAAATAAACGCAAAGTAGGGATTTCTCATTATCAATTCTTCCATTCATAACTTTTCGGTTTTATTTCCTTCAAGGGTTTGTCTCATATGTAATGTATCATATCATATGCATCATACAGTTATTTATTATAAGGTATCATCAGGTTTACAAGTGTATTCTGTTATATCAAAAAAGTTAAATATTAATACAATATTTTGGAGATGTGTATAGAAAATCCTTTATTCGTTCACTAGAAATTGTCATCTCATTCAATCATACGTAAATACAGATTGGTAATTTGTAATGGTTAAAATAAGTTTAATTTCGTCTCATGTAAACAGTATAGCAGCTTAAATAATATGAGGTTTGTGTTCAAATTGATTTTTGTATAAGCATCGTTTTACCGTTTATTTATCTCCAGTTAATTATAGATTAGTAGATTACTATTACCTAAATCAAAGCCGGTCTCAGACAGCAATAGCGTATTCATTATTAGCCTTAACTTGTGTTCTGCTGCCCTGTTTTCCATGCCCTTTCATACCGGTTTCTGCATTATTAGTACTTGTTGTGGAGTTATCATCAGGCTTACAACTATTAATATTCATAGTAGCTTTATTATTCAAGGTATCTGTAAATCCTTCTGGAGGATCTAGCGTAAACTTTCCAGGCATCAGTTCCGACGATGTCACGTACGGTTCCATGTTATTCACGTGAAATCTAAAAGACAGACAAAAAGCACAATGCATAAAGAAATCTATGAAAAAGGAGAGATTTCCCAATTTGCCCCAAAGCACGTTCTTCTACTGGACTCACGACGACTCACTTTCTCCTTCCATTTTTCCTTTTGCCCGTTCCCCGCTTGTCCTGGATTAAGGCTGTGGGATAAGAGTCGTTAAAAGCGTAAGGCTCACTTGTGATCATCCCATGGATCATCTCATCATCTGTACAGTACCAACAAAAAGGGAACACAAGAATAAAAGATTAAAGATAAGTAATAGGACGACGTTGAAGGGGCTGTCGCTTTCTCTCATCGTTTACAAAAACGTCAAGAGAAGAGAAAAGGGAAAAATGCCAGAATGATTTGATTTGCTATACCCAAGTATTTTAACAGGGAAGGGGTATACTGAAACACTATATCAGAAAAATTTGCACAAAAAAATGCATTTTGTTTCAGAGATGGGAAAATATCAGGTTGTTTCACTTTTGACATCTAATTTTTTAAATAGTGACTATGCATGTCAGTTTGTACACGTACTTTGGCAGAGAGGTCGGATAACTCCTCCTGGCTTTGTACTACCACCACCGCCAACACCACTTCCCCTTTCATCATGTCCACCAGAATGATGATGATACTTATTGACAAGAGCACCACCACTGACAGCCTGCTGCTGGGTTGCTGATGGCGGTCCAAATTCATAACGATTTCCACATCTGGCATGGGAGTCGTAATCTTGGAATTTCTGGTGAGCCTGTCGCAATCCAGCTGTGCCTTTACCGCCACCGCCCATGTCTAAATATTTGAAATGGGTAGTATGAAAAAGAGAAAGGTTGAAAGAAAAGCAGAGAGATGGACAGAAAGAGACCAAGAAAAATTGGATCACGTTGGAATATCATATTATCATGATCATCATCAACCCTATCATAATAATAAAGTGGCACACATGAACACACACGAATATTTGCATATTATTACATAACTAATGCAGTAGTTAAAAAATTGGGATCATAAAATTAGTTGAGAAAGCGGTTCCATGTTTTGCTGAAACTACCCAACAAACTGTGCCACCGAAATGTTGGAATTTTTTTCTTGAGTAGTAGAAAAAGTCAACTTTTTTATGAATACTTAAAAAAAGTAGTGGAAATATATAAAAAAGAAAAATCATTTAGAAATTGTGAAGAGTCTTGTATGTAGTTTTACTTGAAATCAGACGACTTTTATTGCCTATCTGCTGCTGGGGCGGGGGAACTCCTTGTTGTTGGTGAGGATGGGAAAGATGACTGAATGGCTCCTCCTGATAATCCGAGTCACTTCCGTAACTGTCATACTCGTCACTCTCGTCTCTGATATTGTGATGATGTTGAGGATGTGGCGGGCACTGGAGATGTTTTATGCTCTCCTGATTTTTATTTTATTTTTTTCAGAGAAATGAACAAAGATTCGTAGAAGCACTTTAATGTTTTTGCGGATTAACTTTTTATTGAAATTATACGCATCGTGGAATATTGTGGCTTTCGTGCGATAACTTACCTGGCCACCACTTGGACGACGCGGCGGATGCTTATTCCTATCTAAGGTTGGCACACCCATGTTACAAGCTCGGGAGTCTCTTTGAGGGGGTTCATTAACCTCAAAAGTGGCGTATGGATAGATGTCATCCGCGTATTCTTGAAAGCAATACATAAGAAGCAAAGCTTAAGACAAAGCTAAAATAAATAGAAGAAGTATGTTATAGGAGATTTAGCTTACGTGGAATAGTCTCAATATCAGTCATATCCACTCCTTTCAGAGGAGTCGACTTTTTAACAGTCATGTACATTTGTTGTGTGCCCCCATGTCTAATCTGCTGGGGATGATGGGGTAGAGGAGGGGGAGGATGATGAGGATGTTGAAGGAGCGTATGATGTGGGTTTTGCTTGAAGTATAGAGATGAGGATGGTGTTCCCACGCTCAGATTTTCGTTTGATTGTCCATCTGCAGGAGATTCTATAGATTTTTAGAAATTAAATCCACAATATTGTTCAGTTTTCCAAAATACTGTATTTTCCATTATTATTGTCGAGTCAAGAATTAAATCTTACTTCGTTTATAGCAAACGCAGGCACTCACGCTCACCACCACAAGGGCAATCAGAGACAAAAATATTGGACCCATTAATTTAATATCCAAGTAGAATGGTGTCGCTTTCAATTGATTCATGACATTAGTTGAGGTTTCTGCTCCAACGCCTGTTGGATAGACCGAAAAATATTACATATCTACTCATTCATCCATGATGGCCTTGCCTTATAAATATTATTTTATTTCCTTGTTCAACAATACATTCAACATACATACAATACTATCCGATGTACATGTGTGTAATGTGCACCCTTGCCCCATAAATCAATTTCCTCCTCATAAAAATCAGTTTTAAATGTTATTATTGCTCCCAGCACACACCGCAGCCAGTTGCCATTTAACTACTCCTACTTACTCTATATCTTCGAAGGAAACTGGCTCCTTGCCCTTTTCTTTCTTCTTCATTTCTTCTTACTACGCAAGTAATTTCATTTCATTTTTATCAACGATTGAACATCCCCATAAAAACGCATGCGAGGAACAAGTGGAGTCTTTGTAGTCAACTACTCCAATACCACTGCTTGAAGGAAAGATGAATGATGAAGAAACAAGGGAGCATTTTTTCTTAGCTCTTGTAAACCAGCAATATAAAATTATGTTGAAATGGTGGCGGTAGAAAACTTGAAATTTCTTGGCTCATAAGTGATAATAAAATAGAGGAACTCTACTAAACTCTTCATGACGATGATGATGATGGAGAAGAAGAGAATAAATCAAGCCATTGTGTTTTATCTTCCCTCCTGTTTCGCCCTCACTTTCCTCAGAGGAAAGAGCGTGTTCAAAAGTGAAAGTGGATGCAGTATAATAAACAGAGAGCTTTCTCTTTTTCTTACTTACCGTTGGATTGCTGAGTTGCGGCAGGAGTGCTGAATGTAAGCTCTGTCTGTTGTGAGCCCGCACTGTTGATGGCAACCACGCGAATATGATATTGCGACGAGGCTTTTAAGCCGAGAAGATCAACACTGTGGCTCTCTCCGTCCACCTCTCCCCCACCAACTATAATAAACGAGACGCACACATACACGCAATAATAGTATAAATTAAAACAAATACCATCCATTTCGTTATAAAATAAAGTAATAATTTTGTTATCATCATCATTTCTCTTCATCCGATCCGGGAAAGCAATAATAATTATAGAAACAGAAGAGGAGAGGAAAAGACAAGCAAAAAGTAATTATTTCAATGGGGAAGACCTCCGCAAGTTTTGCTCTCATTCTCACTCATTAGTTTAAACAAATGTGCAAACGTGGCATTCATAAAATAAGAATGTAAATTTTCGAGCAGGGGAAAGCGCGTGGTTGACTGTTGACTAGGGTAGCATAACAAGGAGACAAAAAGGAGCGGTGAAAGTCGAATAATTTATGTACTTGCCTGTTTGCCAACGTGTGCTCTCCGCTCCTTTGTAAAACACTCGGTACACTCTAATTTTACATCCGTTGCCAGACCTGTTATTATTATTGTTATTAATCATACAAAAAGACAAAACCAGCAATAAAACATTTACTCATAGACTCTCTTCATAGTGGCATCTTTAGTCGCAGACAGAACATCAAATACTCTTCATTTTGTATAGGATGCCATAATACGTAGATTACAAGTTTGTTTGCTGTAAAACACGTACCACACATCCTTTAACAGCACCCTTGTCACACTTCTATTACTTTGCACCATAAACTCTGGCGAGTGGAGCTTTAGTGTGGGAGCGGATCCTAGTGTGCTCACGTTCACAGTTTCACTGGCATGACCCATTCCAGCTCGACTATATGCAGTCAGGTACATCTGCAGGAAAAAAAGTGTTCTAGTAGTGATGCGTATGATCAACACATGTAAACAAACCCGCAAAAAACTACCATCTCACTAGACTTTTTATATGCACATAGTTGAGGACTGACTCCACTCCACGCACAGAAAATATTTTTAATGCACTTTCACTTTTTTTATCTCGCTCCCCTTCAAAATTCAACAAACTCTGGTACATTTTGTGTTTCCGCTTACTTGGTAGTATGTGCCGCATTCCAGGCCTTGCAGTTCGTACGAGCTCAAATGTCGGCTGAGTCTTTTCTCGATCCACTCATCGGAAGCCTTCACGTGCAGAACGTAACCTTTGATCGGGGCTCCACCTGAGTCTGACAGCTTCCATTGGAGGTTCACTGTGCTGAATGAGGTGCCAGCTGCTGTCATCAGTGGTGCCAATGGAGGCACTATCAACACAAAAACAGCAGATAGGCAATTGTGTGGAGGAGCACACAATAAAATGAACTTTTTAAATTCATTCTCTTCATCTCTGACTTTCTCCCACTCTGCTGCACGTGCACAAGGCAAACAATAGAAAAATATATATAAAAAATCTCAAATTCCTCATATATTACCTTGCACGGTTAGCTTGTGGGTGATAGAATCAACGCCATTTCCATTCGCATTGATTGTGCACGTGTAGTTACCACTATCCTCACGCTTTGCCTCTCGAATGAATACACTCCCATCTCGATTCAATGAAATTCTAAGGACAGAAACAAAAGCAAAAAAAAATCAGCTTCAAAGTCACAACTTGCCCCAAATCTCCACCAGAGAGACATGGCAAATGTAATAAAAAACATGGAACCGCAAGAACAATATTGGTTGGATAGTTGGATCATATAATATTATGTAAGAAAACAATAAAACTTTCTTTTATATATAAATCGCGGACATACCTATCAGTTTCTCGAACCAGCTCGGTAAACTTTGTCCATTGAATTATGGAATTGCCTACAATCTCACAGACAAGGCGAACATCTGTTTTCCAAATGATTCTCAAGTCTTGACCAAAGGAAATGATGGAGCTGACAACTATACACAAAAAAGAGCCAGCCAATATTATAGCCCCGACATTACTACACAAGTAGAAAAAGTATACAAGCCATTTATGTCATTACTGAAGAAAATAAAAGAGCAATAATCCGATGAAATAAAACAAAAAACCAGAAACCACCGCATGAAATGTCGTTGCATGGAATGCCATGGAATGGCGGCTCCTATACAATATATTATACAGCCAGTTGGAATTGATGATGATGCCATATAATAACTTACCCGATTTGCTCTGAATCTTTTGAGTTAGCACATACGATCCTTCACCAACTCTCGTCGATGCGGAAACTCGGAACTCGTATTTCTCCTCAGGTCGAAGACCTTCAAACTATGCAGAAACAAGGAGAAAGTGGAAACAAGTGAATATCTAGTCTGGAGCAATTTAAGCTTAGTTAACTATCCTGTATAAAATCTGCATTAATTTTATCTATCTATTTTCTTCATTCCTCTTTGCTCTCCTATTCTTCTTTCCATTTTACCTGAAATTTATTGGTATCCGCTGGAACGGTTCTCTTCCTCAAACCAACACTATCACGCCTTGTTGATGACCCATCAGGAATAGCGGAAATGTACAGGGTGTACTTAGTCAGTTGACCATTTGGCTCGGAAGGAGGAAGCCAGCTGACGGTTATGGATGAAGATGAGCTGACAACTGCCTTAATGGCTCCAGGACTATTAGGTACTGTAATAATGCGCAAAGAAGAAAAAATGAGACAACAAGCCATGTATTTAAGTACACAGAAGATGCAAAGGGTTGATGATGATACGGCCGCTATAATGACGATACCAGCTCAGAACCGGCTTCATCTCGTTTCTCTCAGATTTTCGAAAAGAGCCCAGAGTCAGCAGTGTATAATCTCATTCATTTCTAAATAGAAAATTTTCTCCCCTTTCTCCTCAGGATTATTTTCTTCTCTGCATATTTTAACCCTTTCTCATTATTACACATGCACACAACAACTTTATTATAAAGTGAAGAAGAGTAGAGATGGGAGTAATGAAATCATTTTCTATAGTAAAACACGCGTCTAATGACTTTGTTGGAAAGGGACCATCCATGTGTCCAATAAAAATGCTCAATCTCCCCTTTGTCATCATGAAATACGCAAATTATATGCATGGAATGATGGGCATATAAACTTAGGTATATTCGCAACAAAAGGCAATGAATTCAAAGAGCAGTCAGTCGAGTAATGGGAATCTTGAGACAAAGTCTTTCTCTCTATTTAAATAATGTAATGCTGCATAGCAGATAAAAAATGCTCTCGTTAGTTAGCTTCTTTGGAGAAAGAAGCAATAAAATTGTCGACTTTTATATAATATTATATCATGACTTCCTTGTTGTTGTCTAATAAATACGGGGAATGAATATGTATGAAAGTGCTAACGGATTATCCATTTAATTTACGAAGGGATTTTAACAAAGGGAGACAAGACTAAAGAAAATCTGATTGAAAATTTCATACCATCTTCCTCAGTTTGGCAGTAGACGGGTGTTGAAGGTGGCCCGTTGCCAACACCGGTAAAGGCTTGCACCTGAACGCTGTAGTTGGTGTATTTGGCTAAGGAATTGAAGATGAGGGAGGTCGTTCCTGTTGTGCGGCTCAATGGGGCGTCATCATTCCCAAAAGAAGCTTCAAAGCATTTTAAGGTGAAAAATGTACTTTAGGTACGCTTACTAATTCCATCACGCGGTATTAACCCTGTTTTATTGCTTCGCTGTTGTGTTGTTATACAGCAATACTTACAGGTTACAGAGTCCGCATCAACTTGCTCGAGAATAACCCGGTAGCCCGTAATTAGCCCTCTGGCAACATCCCCAGTTACGGGATTCCAGCTCAATTGTAATGTGTCTGAGGTGAGGGGTGTGCACTGAATACCGTCGGGAAAGCCACTTGGCACTACAAAAGAAAAAAAATCCGAACATATTTATTTTTTAAACCTTAAGGAAAACGTTCACACTTGTATACATACCATCTTCTAATGTTGTAACCAGCATTGCTTCCGACATTGGTCCCGTACCAATCCCATTGTACGCCTGCACAATGATCTCATACGGGGTGTAGGCGACAAGACCACTGATGAGAAACTCTTGAAGAGACTGTTCCTTCCTTTCAATCGTGCTAAATTGATATTGTTCTCCTTCCCTAAACAAGCAAAAGCGGAGAAACGTGCTTTAAAAAAAGATATTGAGGATATTACAGAAAATAGAGCTTTCTGTATACACAACTTATTTTCTCAAGAAAGGAAGGAAAATGAAGCATCTCCGTTTCTTTTTCCATTTTCTCTCTTGTTTACTTAATCTATTCGTTGTACTCCCAAGAGAAATCTTGAGAAGAGAATGTTCAAGTGCCAATTTTTCCCTTCAGATAACCTACTATTCTCTCTGTACCTCTCTAGCTATCTATAGCTTTCACTCTGGAGTATTGATTCCACTTCTCTTGTCATTTTCTTTTTTTTAAAGGAAGGATGATGAAGAACAATGCTAATAATGCTACACATTCTTTCTCCTACGGTAAAGTAAAAGGTTGAGAAAACGTATGTATAAGTAGGGATCTTAGCTCAACAGACCTGTACTTCCTGTATCCCACGTAGTATCCCAACAGTTGACCATGCCAAGTGTCCCTTTCAGGATGTTCCCAAGTGACTTGGACGTCGCTCGAGCTGACAGCAGCCACTCGAACATTTCTTGCTTTACCTTCCGGCGCCTCACCGTCCGTTTTGAGCTCAAACCCCTAAAGCAGGATGAAGAGAAAGAAGAAAATGCAAAACAAACAGAAACGCATTAAATATATGCGTATATAATGCTTAACGAGTGACCCTATGCCATACTACCAATAGTACCAATCCACTCAAGAGCTTTGTTGGATCACTCTCCTTTTTTCTCCTCTTTTACATTTACAGCTTTTTTCCCTCCAGTAGCGTTTTTTCTGACAGAACAGCACTTTGGCTTACCTCACTAGGCTCACTTTGGCCCACTTGATTCTCTGCCGTAACGGTGAAAATGTAGGATGTAGCTGGACGCAGATTTCGAACCGTTTCCGAGAAGACTGTACCGGACACACGGACCTCTTGAGTGTCTCCGGGTCCTTCCGCTGACATTTAGAAAGAAAAGCTTGTGTCATTATGTCCTTACTTTTTCCTTTCTTCTACCAACTCAATACATCCATAGATCTTAAAGTTACATATAAATATGCACACCTGGTTTATACTGAATTAAAAACTGTGTCAACGGACTGTTCCCATTTTGCGTTAAAATCCAACCCAAACGCACAAACCTGCTGCCTTTTGCGATCACATGCAAATTCCTCGGCACATCCGGTGGTTCTGTAAGTATGATAACAAGAGTTTTTGCATACATTAATACTTAATACATACCGATGAAATAGAAAATTAACCTAGTTAAAAATCACATCCCATATAAACTTAGATGGAATGCCTACCTTGGACGTAAAGCCAGATGGCTCCTTGACTTTCTCCGTGTCGGTTTGCAGCAAAGCAAATATATCGCGCAGTGTCTTCACGCCCCACATTAGTCACTGTCAGTTCTGACACCGTGGTTGTTGTAATACCACCACCGCTGCTACTACTTCCACCTCCACCACTGCTACTTGTACTAGAACCACTACCAGTGTTGTTTAACACTCGGATACGATATCTACATGCGAAAAAAAGTACGAAAAGAAATGTACATGCACGCCTCGTTTTTTGTTCCTCCGACAAAAAGAATGTGGTGGTGTAACCCTTTATATTTTTATAGACACGTGAAAATCTACCGAGGCATGTAGAAACACAAACACACGACGAATTTCTCTTTTTTCTTTCTTGCTTTCTCCCGTCAACAAAAAAGAGGAAGAGTCAGAGTGAAAGGAGTGTAGGAGGAAATGGGACAATAAAACAACAGGAATCAAGATATCTCTAAAGACACACACAGGAATCCGAGAAGAAGACCATCCACCTTGCATGTAGACTTTTCTCAGCAGGTACTCCTTCCTGCTGACGAATATATGTGTGCCTATATATAAATGTATCTCTAGGAATCTACATCATCATCATGATCATGAAGTGTTACTTCTACTTAAGTAAAATGGTGTATGGGTTTTATAGAGAGATGCAGTGATATATTAGGACATGAACAAGAAATTTTCACGTTTCCTCTTAAAAACAAAAGTGCACTTTTGTTTCCTTTTTCTTTTTGTTCTTTCTTATTCTTCTTTCTCTAGTCATCATCATCATGATCATCTTCATGATGAAGAATCAAGTGAAAAGGCTTTTTGATGTGAAAGAGTGAGCATACATGCATGCATTTTCCTCAAGAGGCGGTGGAGTTTCTTCTCATGTTATACATCCAGTTGCACACGTAGTTCTCCTCGTCTGTATTTTCTGATTAATGGCATGAAATTGTAAAATACGAGCATGATGGGAAAGAAGAAGTAGTAAAAAAGGATGAGTGTATGTGTGTATTTGTTCATGGTACGGTGGAGAGCTATTATAATGGAGGATGGGTGTAGTAGACGCTTTTCCTTTGCATGCATATGTAAAAAGTGTAATTTTATATGGACCGCAACAGCTAAAAACTTACGACTCCATAAATTTTACAGCACAGAACTAGCTCCTCTTTTATCCCCATTTTCGTTTTAAAAGAGAATAAACCATTCTTTTCTTGCACATTGATTATATTTTGAGGAGTGGGGAAAGCATGGAAGATTTGTTCTATTTGGTTGTCTGTCCTCCACCTTGTTGCTCTTTATTTGTTAGTGGGTGTTACGCAACTTTGATACATTTAGGTTTCCACCTTTGCTTGTTTTTTTTCAGAACACCAACTCAACCATTTTATTTTGTTTTATGTAGTGCACATAGATAATGTGGATATACATTATAACATGCCATACCACCTCCCACATGTGTTTGTACACTTTCCTCTTTAATTATTTATCCCAGTTTGAGGAATGAGCCCTTGTGGAGGATTTAATGCGACGTATTGCCTGCCACCACCACTGCCACCGCAGCATATTATTTTCACTGTGTACTACATGCATTTAGATAATAAGTGTCTGTCTCTTCCTGGTAGAGAAGTTACCTTTCGGGAGGAAGTAAGGCAAGGCGAGAAACTCGGTAACACATAATTTTAGTATGCACATACAAAAAAGGGATGCACAAAAGGCGAGAGATTATAATCTACCTTTCTCCTTCATCCGTCCAACTAACCCTACTAAATAGCAAGACATTTAAATGCTGTATATACCACGTGGTATATAAAATGGTGATTGGTTATCGTGTAACAAGAAGGAAACCACACACATATATAAACTAAAAAATAATATATTATGCAAGCACACATCTTTCTCCTTTAGAGAGAAGCTTAGTGAAAAAGTAGGTAACTTGTAACATAACACACATATTATTATTGTTGCTGCTGACCTGGATGAGTCGGCCAAGTCGGCTTTAATTTCGTCGAGTCCCTTCTTCCATCCAACTGCCAAGAGAGGTGGATCCCCACTGATCTCACACTGGAGCACGGCATTAGCTCCGACAGGCGAGCTGACGTTTTGTTGTGGCTCCTTAATACGCATTGGCACTGGTACAAAGAGGAAAAGAAGACAAGGAAAAAATAGAAACTATATAAGTATAATGATAATAATTATCATTCTTAAATATATGAGCAGAGTAGATCTATATCACATCAACATTATCGGGATCACTATTTCTGAGCCTTTTCCTTCATGGCTTACGTAACTTCCACCAGAATAATAATAAGGATTTGTGCTTCCTTTTTATAAACGGAGAAAGAGAGGATGAGGACATGAAAGGCAAAGTGGAAAGGTGCGCGGGTACCAGAAAAAGTAAATATTTTTGTTGCAACATTCGCGACCAACTAACCAAAAACCAGAGAGAAAAATAATAATTTCTGGGTTGGGTATGAAACCAACTCTATATTATCCTTTTTTTATAAAACTAATATAAACGCCACAAAAGGACTACTATCAGCCATCTTCTTCGTGATCATCAACATGATCATCATCCTGATTAGCGTTCTTGGAAGAAAATGCGGAGAATATGCTAAAATAAGCTTCCTGCTTTTCCCAATGAGACTGTAATAATATGGTCGTTGCAATTATTACAAATTCTCTTTTCCTTGGGGTTAAGAAGATTTCAGCTTATTACCAATGTAAGCAGAGAAGAAAACCTGGATACGTCCATCTGATAAAACCTGCTGTGCAAAACAAATGGATAAATGGATGGATTCAGTCATTCCAAAGAAAATGGAGAGAAAGTTAAACTGATGAATATAAACAGAACCAAAGAGAAAGCTTTTTCCTCTATTAAAATGAATACATTATAAATGTATTTACTATGGGTTAGATGAACCCGAGTGAAAGTTTATAAAAAAGCGGAAAAAAGAGAAAGTTTTTTTTTCGGTTACTTTAGCGGCTGTGGAAGAAGGGTAAAGAAAAAAGAGTGACAGGGCATGATGGGGCGCATGGAAGGAATGCAAATGTTTATGTGGGTAATAATCATAACATTATAACAAGACAGCGGTACAGATAAGCACTAACATTACCAAACAGAGATGGCTACGAAAAAATGTAAATATCTATGTATATCCATTTCTCTATATTAAAGACTCAGAAGCATGGAAGTCTCTTTCCTTGTCAGAATCACATTTTTCCCTCCTTTTGGCAATTGCACCACAGTTTTCCTTTTCTCTTTGCATGCTTTTACAAAAAAAACACTTAAAACTACTATACTTTTTCCTTCTTTGTTCAAAAAGTTTTCACTCTATATTGCCATATTTACATTACATTTTTTATATTCCGCTACGCATCACAACTACAAAAAGTACTTCCGCTTGCCCTTGCTTTTCAAAACTACAAACAAACGAGCCAAGGTGCTTTTTCATGTACATGTAAATGATAGTATAAAGAAAATGGTAAATATGGTAAACGAAAATAGAAGCATGTTTTCTTGTTGACTGCCTAGAATATGCATGAGAGAGGATAAACAAGCAATGCCATTGTAATGATGATGATCATCAGCAGCTGAAACTGTTATTCTACACCAGTGAGATAGCATGTATTAAAATGTCATTTGTGCCACCTTTCTGAAACCATAAACGTCGTCCGTGTCGTCTGCACTAATAATCTTGCTTCATAGATGACAATGACATGACAAATATCAAATAACTATGCGATGAAATATTACAAGCTAAAATAAACAGAGAAAAATGCATGGAGAAAATTAGAAATCCATGCTTCCATATCATAAATGAAGAGAAAATTTAGTGGACTACATATTTACTGATGGCGATCACGACGAAAAAGGCAATTACAAGTTTTTTGTTTTATTTAGAGAGAACCAGCCAAAGTGAGGAGGGAGAGAGAGAAAAAGGGAAAGTGGAGGAGGAAAATTGGAAATGTGATTGGAATATAGATTCAATATTGGTTTTGTTTTCTCTTCACGAAGATGACGACACATAGACGGCTATGATCATCATCACTTCACTATCGTTATTGTTGCAGGCTAAAATATACGCGCACTTTTATATTCTCTCTGAAAAGACATTGAGAGTAGTCATCACATCAGTAACTATATATCCCCACCATCATCATCAATGTCTCCAGCAAATCTAACGACAACAACGCGACGATCAAGTGGAGGAGATGGAAAGAAAATGTAATGAAACAAAACAGCACGTACTAGACTCTTTGGACATGGAGGAAATTGGAATGGGGTTGTTCATATCAATCATGCAAAATCAAATTTTCGATTGAACATTGTTTTTCGCTATGCAAAATTGACATTTCACAACATGGATAGTGAATGAACCCCAGGATGGTAGTACTCTGATGATGTTGACCGTGTCGTGTATATAGGACGCATGACGGGCGACAACAAAAACAACGAGAATGAAATGAGGTGAAACTGGGAACATGATATCATTGTGTTTTGTATACACACTAGAACATTCTACTTTCCCCATTACTATTTATTACTTTAACGCTTTGATAGAGAAAAGCTGGGAGAAACAACAAGGGAACCACAACAGAGAGAACGACGGCACACAAGAGAAAGTGTGCTACCACCTCTCTTTCTCTTGTTCGGATGGAAAATAAATGAGTTTTATTGTGTTTTTGTTGTCCGAAAACAGTCTCGATTCATGGAGAGTATCACGAGAGATGTGAATTTTTGGATGGATGAAAGTCAGAAAGTCGGGATTGGAATAGCAATGCAATCGGATAATTGACTCTCTCTGGAGTTGGATTCGGTACTACTATTGCACATGCTATTTTTGTGCAAAAGCGTTTTTGCAAACTTGACGCTTTTCTCTGTCAATTTCATTATTGCAAAACACTTTCTCCCTTCTGCTTACCGTTGACGATAAGTCGAATAACTTTGCTAAGACCGGATCCTATTCCATTGGACGCCTCGCAAAGATAATAGCCATGATGAGTTTTTCGCACAGCTTGTATGAAAAGTGTGCCATTCGAGTAGGATATGGGATCGACAACTGTGGTCAAGCTGGAACTCCCACTCACATCTTGCTGCATAATTTGCTGTTGATGATGGTATCCCATTCCAGTGGTAGTCTTCATTACAGAAGATGAAGAGGAGGACGACAATGAAGTCATCATCAGAGGAATGTCTCGGAAATTCTCTGGTCGGTCACCTAAACACAAATAAACGGGAAGAATGAAAGGATTTTCCATTTAAAATATAATAAGATGATAATGTGGACAAATACAATGAGCAAAAGTTGAGAGTTCAAACGCAGAGAAAAGTTTAGTGACCCACTTCGTTATAGTTTTAAACGAGCATGAAATTTCCCAAGAAAACTTACAACAAAGCAAACAGGCTTTATGGAGGATATAGAGAAACAAAATCCTCTTCAAACAGTTAATTCATTTGTATGCATTGTCCGGATGGAATGTGGAGGAAGGATGGAGAATGCATTTTGATAAATGTGAGCATGCATATGTGCCCCTCTTATATATCCGTTTTATTGGGGTTGCTCGTGGATCAACGAAGAGATGAAGAAGAATAAGATGAACGGAAAGGATTCCTTTTTTATACGTGAATAATTGCATTGCACACTGCTGCTTTTCCTCTCATATAACTTTAGCGCTTGTTTTCCCTTTTATGTTTCTCTTTTGTTTTCAAACGACTCTCTGCTATATAGGTGCTATAGGGCAGGAAAAGTTGAGATGATGTAAGGCGAGGACGAAATAAAAGAGAGAAAACAGTGACAAGAGACAATTTGTGAGGAGAATGGTTGGGATTTTGTTTAAATGGAGAGTAGCAGGATGAAGAGAAAAGAGGAATGGGAAATATTTTCATGGACTATTTCCTCGGATTATTAATATGTCGTAATGAAAAAGACGGGCGAAAGGGTGGTGGAAAATCCGGAACATACGATTTTATGCACACAAAATTTGTACATGTATTTTGAAACATTGCTTTTACACCAGTTTAGAATGTTCCGACCAAAGGAAATAACTAGAGGAATGTGCTGAACCGAAGAAACGACCAATTTACGTGTATATTCTTTTCCCTTTTCGTCTTAATACGCTCAGATGCTTGAAGAGGAAAAAATGCCTAATAAAAGCTATTTATAGTGGTAAAACATTCTAGAGGAAAAATAAAAGAAAGATTTCGTTTGTAAAGTTGGTTTATATAGGCACAAAAAATGATACAACGATAAAAAAGGATGAGCTTTTTTGTCGTGCTTTTCAGAAGCCAAAAAGCTTGAGCCCGCAGCAAACTAATAAGTTTATTATTGCATTTACATGAAATGAATAATTTATGAATTGTGAATACATAAATACGTTACCAGAGAATGAGATGGAGTAGAAGATAAGACACAATTTCATATTATCCATTATATCTAGTTATTACGATGATATTATTACGGTATTTTCCTCTTCCGCTAAAAAGTTACGTTTGTGCTTGATATGCACCCGAAGACCCCACACACTGTCCCGTTTATCTTATTTCTTCCGTCAGAATAAATCTCGTGTCAGGTTAATAAGATGTTAACAGTCTAGAAAAGTAGAAGAGAAAGCAGAAGAAGAAATATGCACTTACTCATTGCTCGTTTCCAGGATATTTTTGGTGTTGGAAATCCTTTAGCTTGACATGGAATTTGGAGAAACCTTCCCTCCACTACTTCACTGTCCTTTGGCTCATCCACCCATTTTGGAGGCACTGAAGGAGGATTCGACGAATAAAATTATGGACATAAAAAGACAGTTATTCTCTGCTGTTTAAAAAAATGAATTTTCCATGTTACTCAAAAGCAACTCATGCAAAACTACAACATTTTTACTTTCCAAAGTAGCACGGCATGAAATTATGACCTACAAAAAGCAAGCATGCAGACTTTGTGCAAAAGTGATACTGATTTTGAAATCAACTTGAAACATTCATTGTTTCGCCACATGTGACAAGTTTTTCAATTTCTCTACATCACTTTAACAGCAAACCCAGTGACAAAATATATTGCAAAACATGCATTGTTTGTATTAGATTGGATATTGGTCAAGCAACGTCAATAGTTTTGCCACAGTTCTCAGTTAGAATTAATGTGTAGATGAAAGTGTACATGTTGCTGACGTTTCTTCTTTCATTCTTAATGTGATCACCGTCATTGATGGAAATAGCAGGCTGAATATTAACTAAGCAAGTGAGTTTGGAGAAAGTATTTTGTAAGACCCGAATTTTTTCGCGAGTACATGGTTGAAACTACACACACCAAAAACCAAACCACATTTATCCTTGTTTGACCATATGTGACCTTTTTCTTTGAATGATCTCTGGTTGTTTTATTTTATACGTATTTGTGGTTTCGTGGTGACATGGGACACTGTGTGCATAGATAATTACATACATGAAGTCCATCGTAGAACGAAAAAAGATGCTGAGTAAATGGCATGCAATGTTACAATGAAACTTGCCTGTGAAATGAGGTTGAAAGGAGGAAAAATAATCCATTTTAGTTAAGCTAACTTACGACCAGTGTGAACGTGATCTGTTCCACGAAGGGAACAAAACTATGTACTCAGTGAGAAAGAGAGACAAAAGAGAGGTTCTAAACGCTACGTGTGTTGCATAATGCGAAGAAGTCCAAAATGGTAGTATCATAATACCATCCCATGATGCTGCAGGAAAAATGAGAGTCATTTTCATCATCAGCCTCTCTTTTCAAGAGGAAAATGATGCAAGAAAAGGGTTTCCTAATGGTGACTAATTTTACCCAATTTTTAAAAATTACTCAAGAATTACGCGTAAAAGGAGCAAGGACTACACTGTGCTTGAAAATTTCAGCAGTTCTTTTAGTTTTGTAGTACAAGAGAGAAACTTTGGTATTTCTGGCATCTTTAACTTTAACCCTGATACTTATAGTTAGACAGGAAATACAAATTTCATCAAATATTTTATGTAGAACATGTTATGACCATTAAGTTTAAATCCCAAGTGGAGGACCATAGTTCATCATAAACTGGGCAATTTTTAAAAGAGTCAGTGAAGGATTCCAAAATATCCATCACATTTTCATTTCACTTTGGAATTTTCATTCACGTCCACTATTCCATCTTTTAAAATGAAATTATAACGCAAAACGCAACCACTGATATTGTTGACTCTTTGTCGAAATACTAAAAACGAAAACAATATTGAGTGCATTGGCCTTTTCGCCTCTTTTAGAAATGATAACCCCGTCGGGGTAGGGAATGGCGTAACCTTGTGTTATGTGGAGTGTGCTATGGCGTCATATCAGCATCATCATGATATGATAGCATAGATGGTCGCATACCATGAATATTATGATGAGATGAGCAGGCAATTTTACTCCGCGGAGGAGATCTATACACAACACAACAGCAGCACAAGCATTTAATCTAATATTCATGGAGTGCGTCTCCATCTCTCTCAATTTTTTTCCTAAAGCCTCCACTTTCACCCTGATGCCTTTTCGTAATATAGTCATCGTCATGCTTTGTTAGTGGTGGCGTGTGGCATCGCATTCTCCCTTTTTACTACTATATTTTTTTTGCAAAAACCTATTTTATGTGAGAACTGTGTATTACCGTCATCGCATATCGCACCAGAAAAAAATTCACACCCAGTAATACTAATTCCAGCTAACGCATCGTACAAGAATAACTACACTAATAACAGCTTTAGTGGAAAGAAGCTATCTAAAGAAACTGCAATACGAAATGAATGTTGTATATATGCTAGTAAACGATTCAAGAAAAAAAACTGGTTGATAAAATAAATAGATATTTTGAGGTTATCTCTACGAAAAAATCTGTGCAATAGGCGGAAAGACAATAAGGCGCGTGTGTCAAGCCATTTGATTTGGTAAAAGATAAAAATACGAATATGATAGGAAGGCAATGATGCAGTGCAGTGATGATATTATTTTTTACTAGATTACTATTTACAGTGTTATTATTCGTGTATAGTAACTACTATTCAAATCACATTAGATTTTATTGGAAATCGTGACATGGGTGGTGAATTAGGGGAAATGAAGTAAAATGAAGTAGTGTGCTCTGATGTGCAGGCAGACAGGAGAATAGATAGAGTGTGTGCTGGAATATAAGAATCTTCATTTTCGGTGCGCAGTACAGTGCAGATATAGAGGTGCTGGTGCTGAGAGAAAGTGTAAATATTGTAATGTATGGAGACAGTACCGCGAACAACAAGCTCGTTGGTTTTGTGGACCTCGTCAACAGAATTAGATATTCTGCAGGTGTAATTCCCCGAGTCACGCTCAGAATCGACCCGATCAATGATCAGAATGGTAGAGTAGGCATCCACCTGCATCACTTTTGCGTTC
>JAQIXX010001825.1:0-29597 GCA_034700605.1 Willowsia nigromaculata | reverse complement strand
AAAAAGAAACCACAACACAAATTTCATAATGATATCCAACCAGTTAGGTGGAAAAAACTCTTTCTTGTGGTTCCTCGGCATTGGATCAATCAGATGATGATTCCATCGAGCTGGATGAGGTAGGTAAAGTAGTGAGTTGAGTGTAGGAAAAAAATTAAAGTGGTTTATTCTGTGAGACTAAAACCAGACCAGACACCAGATGATTCTGTTCCAAAGTGTTTGTATGTGTATGAATGGCGAATGGTTGATTATCTGGTATCATTGATCAGATTCAAGGTCACTTTATGTTAATGAAAGAAGCATTAGTGTTAAGAGTCAACATGTTATGTAAAGCATAAATGGCTTACTATTCATCATTCGTGGGGGTAAAAAGTCATTTTTTTTGTTCTGAAACAGGTCGCCAATATAGTCTGTGATGGGAGGGATACTCAGGAGTTGATGAAGTATGAACAAATTATTACGAATGTCACCCACATTTGGATCTAAACTAGGCTTTATGATTTCTATTTTATACATGCGCTTGTTATTGAATATATGTATTTTCATTTTCCAGTTCTGAAGACACAGAAGAATATCCCATATCTGAGCATTCTTTTGGGCAACACCAGAAAGCAGGTCCACAGGATTTTCAATTATTGAAGGTGCTGGGCAAAGGGGGCTACGGCACCGTTTTCCAAGTCAGAAAATGCAACGGAAAAGATAGCGGAAAAATATTCGCTATGAAAGTACTGAAAAAAGCCAAGATAGTCAGAAATCAAAAGGTGATAGTTTTAAGAACCTAAAATTTTGAGTTTTTTTGTGTTGATGCAATGTATTTTTTCACGTTAATAAAAACTTTTTAATCATTCAATCTAATCAGGATACTGCACACACAAAGGCTGAACGCAACATCCTGGAGGCTGTAAAGGTAAGCCGTTATTTTTAATATTAATATTAATGTTATTTATTTATTTTATTAAGCAAGCATGATAATTTTAAACCAATCGGAAAAGTATCTAATTAATTCATTTTGTTCTATGCAGCATCCATTTATCGTTGACCTAAAATATGCTTTTCAAACCGGAGGCAAACTGTACCTCATCATGGAATATTTGTCTGGCGGGGAGTTGTTCATGCATCTGGAACGAGAGGGAGTTTTCTTAGAGGATGTAGCAAGGTACATAATATAAATCGTTAATTGTATATTAATTAGAAATCTTTTCTTGTTCTTATTTGTTTGATTTGTTTTTTCTTAGCTTTTACCTGGCAGAAATCACTCTTGCTCTTGAGCACTTGCACAAACTAGGAATTATTTACCGGTAATTTGAAAGTTAAACAATTGATATTAATTTTAAAACAATTATTCATCAGTGCAATGAAATATCTGTTTTATCATTTCAGGGATTTAAAGCCCGAAAACATCTTACTAGACGCCCAAGGACATGTGGTTCTCACCGACTTCGGTCTCTGTAAAGAGGAAATCAGCGAGGAGGGTGTGACCCATACGTTCTGTGGTAAGGACTGCGTGCAAACTATGTAATTATTTATGCGATTTTACTTGATTAACTATCTACTATTTAATTTTTTTTGTATAATTAGGAACCGTGGAGTACATGGCGGTATTGCGAATTTTTATTTTAAATATATAATATATTTATTATATAATATATTTTTTAATATTTGTATTATTTTCTTATATAAATGATTTTTATAAATATTTATTTCAGGTAGAGGTATGGCAGTTTTTAATACTTTCTTTTCAACTATACATATTTTAATATTTATACTATTTTTTATATAAATGAATTTTATAAATACATATTTTAGGTTCTTCTGCGATGCGGTCACGGTAAGGCGGTTGATTGGTGGTACGTTTACTAACAATTATTGGCAAATCTTCGCAAGAACGTTGTCAATCAAGATAACTAAAACATGTATTAATTTTTAAAGGTCTCTTGGTGCGTTGATGCATGATATGTTGGTGGGAGCTGTAAGTTGCAGTTTCAGTAGTATTTTTAAATCTCTATTTGGAGTCTACAAGATACCATTACGTACTTCTTTTTTTAATTTGCAGCCTCCTTTCACAGCAAATAATAGAGAAAAGACTATTCAAAAAATCCTAAAAGGAAAGCTCAATTTACCTCCATATCTGACACCTGATGCTACGGATCTCATCCGAAAGCTCTTAAAGGTTCGCATGCGAAACAAATAAACTCTTGCAGTTAAGCAATAAGTAATCATGCTAATATTAAGATGATAAACAACTGACTTAATCACAGCGACAAGCAAACCAAAGACTTGGCTATGGACAGCAGGATGCATTGGCTATCAAGGCGCACCCATTCTTCAAAAATATCAACTGGGAGGATGCGGCTGCCAGAAAGCTGGATCCTCCTTTCAAGCCCACTTTGGTGAGAATTTGCCTAAAAATTAACTGCTAATTACAGAGTTTATTGTGTCTAATGTTTTACGCAGTGCAAAACTTCTTTTTATTTAGACAAGTGAGGACGATGTTTCATTGTTTGATTCGCGATTTACAAAGCAACCGCCAGTAGATTCACCCGATGATAGTAAACTTAGCGAGAGTGCAAATTTAATTTTCGAGGTAAGAGTTGAACCTTGCTTATAACATTTTATTTTTTTCGAGGTCGAGGAACTTTTAATAAAATTATTTTATCCATTTGACAGGGTTTTAGTTACGTAAACCCATCAATCCTCCAGGGAAGTTTTAAGCCTCATGTAGTACGTGCAGCCAGATCACCACGCAAGCATTCAGGAAATATATTTCGCGCATCTTTCAACTCGCCACAACTGCCGACTAACTTTAGTCAAATGAAGGGATTGTTTGATTCTGACGCAATGGATGTATCATCCACTCCAAAATAAAAGCGGCATTTGCCACCTGCCTTGTTTGTAGCTATTAAAAACTCGAAAGTGCTTAATATATATTTAAAAGGATTAACAATCGTTCGACAATATCAGCCTTAGAAAGATGTATTCAAGGAACAAGATCAATACTGAAGTCTTAATAGTCATACAAGACTAATGTTATAATACCTGCTAACGTAAGGTTCTGAAAATAATGTACCGACTTCTTCATATTATTACTTTTTAATTCTTTACAATTAAGTCTTCACACAATCCCACATTGTGCTGCTGTTATGTTAGTTTAATAATTAATTATTTTCGGTGGATGAAATGAGAAGTCGCCAAGAAAAATACTGCCAGCCAGAAGCACTATAAGCATTAATGCTAATTTTTTGTAAAGAGTAACCGTAAATTGTCAAATTCTTGTCATTATGATATCGTTGAGAAAATCATAGGATTTAGCTTGATATCAACCTTTGAGTGTAGATCAATTTTAATACTATCGGTGTTATACAAATTCCTTTGAGGCGTACGGATATTGTTCCATTACATTTTAATATTCGTCTTACATAATATACGAATGCTCACATTTCATCTTAAAGGTTACTAAACTGATTAATTTTGTTTCTCTGTGTGTGTGAAACTGGTTTTTTCTTGAAACATAGATTAAAAATAAAATTCATATATTTTCGAGCTTTTTTAGATTTACGGACGTTCATTAAATCATGCATAAACAATAAAAAACAATCCCTGTCTTCGTACCTGGTTCGAAAAAAAATGTTCGATTTTTATGAATAATTTTAAAGCTATGAAATGTAGTCACTTTCAAATTATGTGTGTGCATTAATTATAAAGGTTGGTCTACCTAAGTTTAAAAAAAACTAATTCGCGTGCAAGCTTGGAGAAGACTCATTTCATTTAGCACACTTGAAAGAATTTAGTTAATATCCCTCAAAAGAATGTTAATAAAATGTCATTAAAAGTGTATCATGTTTCTTTATTGAATTTTCTTTTTTCGTAATTCGTTTGAACTGTTATGATTTTGCTTGACACAAAATAAATATTTTAATACTCGCAAAATTACATATAACGACAGGGATAATACGATTGAAATGGTCCCAATTAGTATGATCCATACATCTAGCTGCCGTTTCTCCCACCACGACTGACCTACACTCAACGGTCTTAGTGTGGCCAGTTCGTCATCAGTATGGCGAAGAACAAAATCAGTCCACCATATAGCGGTGTCAAGAGGTTTTTGTGGTCGATCTTTAAACATAGTTGAGACTTTCTTCATGTTATCTCGATATCTGCAATGTTCAAATGGAAATTAAGCATTTTCAAAACATAATTAAACTCATACATGATTAAATTGTGTAATACATAGGCAATTTAGTACTTGGGATCTGTTAACACACGGTTAATGGCATCCTGAAGTTGATCCTGTGTAACAGTAGTTATCTCAAGTCTTATTCCGTATTCGTTCCTATGAATTCTTTCTGCATTGTAATCTTGTTCCGCAAAAATGGGGAAACTTATTAGAGGAACTGAATTGTACACAGCTTCTTGAATTCCAAGCAAACCCGAATGCGTTATAAAGGCCTTAATTTTTGGATGGGCTGTAATCGATAAATTCAATGCAGAATTTTGCTTCATTGTTTTGCAGAATACCAGCGTGTTAATTTCAATTGAAATGTGTAATATTTTATGGCTCACCAAGAATGTCTTGTTGTGGCATCCATTTGCTGATGTATACATTGCCGTCTGGAAATTCGTGAACTAAGGTCTCATTTCCAACCTTCCAAACGAATTGAATCTGAGGGAAACTTCGAATGGCTCCAATAATTGCCTGTTGTGTAGATGAGTCCATTCGCATGAAATCAGCGTATGTGCCGAAACTAAGGTAAATGAATCCTGAGCCCTTAGCTAGGAATTTATCGAGATCCTGGTATAAAATAATAATAATATGAAAAATAGACATCAAAACGTTATGACGTGTTGAAGAATGCAGCAAGACAAAACGCTTGACCTATGTATGCATATAAGACTCTCGATAATGCCTGACCACAATATGAGGATATATGTATACCTTGGGCAAAGGCTTTCTCTTTTCGGTCCATGCGATACCACCAATGGGAACTACATTGGGGGAAAGTGACCTCGCAAATTCCTCACTATAATGGGTGTTTATGAAAACCAAGCTCGCGTTTCTCTCAATATCTTCAAACTTGGCCAGATCGGTAATATTTAACTTGTTCCTTGTGACTTGCTCCAAGTCAGGAAAATATTTCCATCTTCTATATAAGTCCCACGCAACTGGCATCAAAGCATTTTTCATTCGCTCCAAAAAGGTCATTTTAACTGGATAATACAAAGCCATGTCTGGAATCCAATTGGTTTCATCGGGGAGTCCAAATGATTCCGTGTACCATGAAAAAGCTGTGGTCGTGTCGAATATGATGAACTTTGCATTCCAATGAAACACCATTCCATAAGCGCAATCGTTGACCAAAGCGTCAATGAACACTAGATCCACCTTTGTGTCTTTCACCCATTGCAAAAATTCATCATCAGAGTATAGCACATCACACGCCATTTTGCCAAACACTGGAAAAAGTGTGGAAGCCCATACAAATTAAACTTTTTCTTGACACCCCAACCCTTCTCTTTTGTTGTAAATTATTATTCTTTCCCACCTGGCAACATTATCCAACCGTCAATTGCTCGTCCGTTCTTCCGGTCCTGGAACACATCTTCTAAATCGTCCCAACCCTCGGTCCATTCTTTCAATTTCTTTGGAACGTAATCGTTGACTTTTGGATTAGGACTTTTTGAAGGGAATGGAGAGACAAATGTCACATTGTGCCCCTGTTCTGCAAGTGCTCCAGCTAAAGGCCAAGCCGGAATCCGATGACTATACGAGGATACTCCGAAATAGAACACAATGTTTGCACTTTGAACTGGCGAAAAAATTAGGGAGACGGTAGCCAAGAAAGCTCCTAAAAACAGGATAGCGTCCATTTTTGTCTCGACTTAAGCTTATGAAAGGTGATAAACCATCTAAACATTTAAACATGCATATAATCTTTGGTCAGCATTTTAACATAACTGCCAGGTATTTTTGAATCAATGCTATGAAAGAAACTGAGAAGTTAAATCTCGTGTCATCCAATTTTGCTAGTGAAAGAAAACATCGCTCATTCATACGTATCATGCATCACACATATATAACTGAGTTTACCTAAGTTGAAGTGTTGTAGATAGTTACAATGTATGGTCATCATAACTCACGGACACGGATGGTCGGAGTGAAAGAAAATAACAATTTACCTTCTCGTGCTATGTAGTTTACGATTGGATTGATGGGTGATGGGTGGTAAAGCGCAGAACACCATGCATTAAAAATTGGGAAGAGGAATACATTTTTCTATATCGAAAGTGTTGGGTTTTCTATTTAGAGAAGAGCTGGAGCGTCATCGTCGGCATGTTTGTTCTGAATACCACAACTGATATGAGGAGACCTTGAGAAGAACAAACTAATTGAAGAGCAAAAAATGTCCTTGTGGCACAAAACGAGTATGTATGATGCAACCAATGCAATGATGTAGTGTGAAGCCATGAAAATTCAGTCATCATTTCATGCTCCATCACGAGTACGTCGACAAAGCACGAGACAAAAATTTGAAAGTCATGTAATAAATTAATACATTATCATCGGTGATAGTGCTACATACTGCATCAAAGTAATTAAGCATTGTTGTTGCAGTGCAAGTGCTTTTATCAATTCGTTTCCCGGATAAGTTATTGAAAAATAAAGATTGAAGAATATATTATAATGTTTTAATTATGAGCATGGATTATGGATATCACAAGCAATTGCTGCAACATTGGTCAGTGTCGAATTTTTAGTATTGATGAATTCGGTTCATAGAATGAAACATTAATTGGTTTGGTACAAATCGTGCAGCCAATTGATCTAGTAGAAATTCGCTGCAGGCAGTAGCTACTACATGATAAAATTTATGTTAAAAATGAAAAAGTTATGTATTTTGAACTTTAAATATTATAGGCGTATGTTGAATAATGTAGTAATTTTATGTAGAATCTTTTCATAATGGGGAAGTAAACTCATAGAAATGGATTCGTTCCTTTTAGCTTTTCATATGATTTTATTTAATAATATATGATACGTACCAATGGTTATTTACACAATAATACATAAAGCTATAAGAATATCAATGTATTAATTTGTTTTTATTAACATAACCGTCTCCAGGAAAAACAATAGTTTTGCTTCTTTCTTCTATGCAGAAGCAGGATAGCCGGGAACGGGATAACCGTAGAGGTCATTAGTTGCCCTTTCTTTGTTTTCGTCTTTAATGTCGTAACCTGCATCTGTATACTTGATAGGATATATCAATTGATTTCCTTTGTCCCAAGTGAATAGTTCACGAGTTCTAGGATTGTATGACACCATTGAAGTGTGACGGAATGGGTTACTAAAGCTTAAATCAACTCGGAGTAATGTGCGACGATATAGGTCCAGTGCCAGTCTGAAAACAAAGCATTGTATTAAAATCTCAGAAATACTTTAAATTTTGAAATCAAAAAGGAGAAAAATGTACCTAATTTTTGTGTCTCGTTCGGTTGTACTATCTACTGCGTACAAAACACCGCAAATTATAAACATATCTCCGGCGTAGACATGACTTATTGTAACATTCCAACCGTATGCAATTTCCATTCCTTCCAGATCAGCATGAATCTATTCGAGAAAATTATTTTTGTTATTACGCTAGACTAGAGTCCAGAAATATTGTTTTATAAAGAATACAGTTTACCTTAACTATAGCTGTATTGTTGGATCCCTGTAAGCTGTGTACAGCCCACAGCCCGTTTTCATCTACATTAAGATCCACCCAGGAAAATTCAGACGAATAAAGTTTTTCTGCTGAAAATGATGCATATGGGAGCTCCAGATCTTTAAACAAAAGTTTCAATTTCGCAAAAGTAATTCATTGAATTTTGAAATGGTAAAGCTCTTGGTTCATCCTTAAATTAAAATTTCATATAGAATAATAGATTGATTTTGTACCTCCCATTGTTTTCCCTGTAAACAAATCCAAGCGAACAATTTTCGCATTTCCTTCCTTTGATTCCGTTACGTAGAAAAATGACCCGTTGAAAACTGCATGGAAATTGCCCTGAGATAAAGACAACGAGATTCGTTTAAAATTAAATCTTCACTGACAAGTACTTTACTAATATGTATGTATGTGACAGCCCTAAAATAGCATTAATGAAATCCTCATATTATAGAGAGTACTGTGACATTATTGCACTCGTACGAACATGTTTAAATTCAGATTTTAAAAGTAGAAGATGCTGTCTCGGTGCATCATTATCTTTATATGTACTTTTAAGCACATGAGTCTGTTTTTCTGGAAATCGTCCTGTTTCTCTGGAAGGAACGATTTATAAAAGAAGATAGCAAAACACCATTTTGGATAAACTGTTTTCTATGCAATATTTCGCACTTATGTTTTTAAGCCTTTTCTTGTGTTTCATTCACTATATTAAACAGATTTTATCTACTCAGACGGAAAAAAACATGGTTGAATTAGTCTTGTGCTATAAGGGACTCTGAAAAATGAAATTACTCCTTGAATGAAACTTCCTACCGTTTTTGTACTATGCAGTTTACTTCAGCTTTTCTGTCGGCTTTACAGCATAAAAGAGAAAGATTCTATTATCTTTCTCCTCTTATCTGAACATTTCTCAATTACCCTTCTACCATATGGTACTTTCACAATTTAGCTAATTCCACAAGTAGAGTATGAGACTTTGTTTCTAATTCAGCAAATTCATATACAGTTATTCACATAATACGCGCATACATGATTTTCTTCATTTTTAATGCAAAGTCGACCAAAAAGTAAAGAAAAAAATAAGATTTTTATTTGCTCCTCTTTCAGTTTTGTTTCATTCTTCCAGATTCACTCCTTTCTTGTTAACTATACATTTCCAGAGACAAAAGACTTAAGAAACCCAAACTCCTCCGTCCAAACTTGCGTTTGTAAATAGAACAAATGAAATTTATTTTAAACAGAATGAACAAGCAGTCAAAGTAGTACATCTAGTTATCTGCTGCGCAATTTCTTTCTATCATCTAATATGCACAATGGTGGCATAGCTGTAATTTTTTTTTATCACGGGAAACGTTTCATGGATAGATGAGCACTTGTTGGCCCATTGAACCGAGAAGTTATCGGAAGTTTTTCCTAATGTATTTCACCAGTGTCTCTGTTTCTGCAAGTTGTATAGATATCCAAGAAACACGCTCGAGAAGAGAAATATTTCGGTAGAAGAGGAAACAGTTAAATAGCAAAATGCAAATCAATTCCCTTGTTTCTAGTAAACTTTACATTTGTACGGATAGAGTTCTGATATAATATAGGTTAGCATGCATCGTTAATATAGAAGCCCATATTTCCTTCCTTTTCTATTTTTTCCTCCAACGATACATAAATCACAGTGTTTTAATAGGGAAATGGATGTGTGCTCAAATAAAATAGCTTTTTTTCTGTGCTGCGATGTAAAATGCTATTAACTTTGGAATTTGGTGCACATCTTGCATGTATGAAAACGGAACTCTGGGTTTTGAATTCAAATGCAATTGCTTATACTTTCTTAATGAAAAATGAAGGAAGTGCACACGCACTTTCTCTTTTTTAGTAGCCCTTATTGATGAAGGTGGTGACAAGAACGAATGTGCTGCGGGCTTCAGTTCAATTAAGCCGTCACATGGTACGCAAACGATCAGATAAAACAAAATGAAAGATAAGAATAATCCCTTTGAAATGTATGTCCATGTTCTCTTCCTTGCATTTTCACATTATCATTCTTCTACACTTTCGGGTCCATTATAGTTAATAGGCAGGGGAGTCTTTAAGAGCATTTAATTAATCAGTAAGAAAGGGAGAACTTAATGCTTCCATACTAGAACTATGATTTTACATGAGATTATACTTTATTTTAGCTAACAGTCCTTATTTATGGTGAAAGCTGGTGAATTTAGAAAAATATCTAATATCTTAAATCTGATGTTTGAGAAATGAGCAAATCCCTGTGTTTAATATTCTGATAATGTTCTAAAGTAAGTCTTAAAAACGCATTCACATTTTTCTTCAGATTAAATATTGCTCTTCTCATAGCATCTGGCATTTTAAAGGCTAAGCGTTAGCATATAAATACACGATTACAGGCGGAAAGTCTATTTCTGAATTCATATCTAATGCTTTATTACAATTGTTATATGTATAAATTTATGCATATTCAATTGTATCATTCCTTCATTCCAAAGCTGCTTCACAACCCTACCCTTCTTAAAAACTCATTAAAATAAGTAACAACTTGTTACTAACAAGATGATCTAGGATTTGACAGGAGCCATTCTAAACTCGGAGTTCTCTTTATCATCTAATATCATCTCATTCCATTGAATGCATTAAATCAGTTTGCAAGAATGCACAAAAAGATTTAATACACCAGTCAAAATCTAGAGCTCATTGTTGCTTACTAAAACTACTCCCTATACAAAGTCTATCTTGAATGATTTTAAATGGAGTGGATAAGAAAGTTTCAAGCTCGAAGGCTTCTTCTTTTTGCAGTTCTACTACTTCATCTCTTCTTAAAATATTTTGTATTAACTAATCGTTATATTTTGCAGATTTTTCTCCCTTGTCACTTGCAAGATGGGAAAAAATAATTTAGAAATTTTCTGTCTTGTATGGATTTAAAAATAATAAAACCAGGCTGGGATTGGTGAGTTGTTTTAAAATTATACACACGGTTTTCTTGATTCTAAGCTTTTATATAATAATTTATTAGTAGCTTCTTGCTACTTGAAAAACAACGAAAAATCATTGAAACATTCATTATGTATCTCATTGTTGAATCTATCTATGGTAATTAGTTGTTGCAGGTGTTTAAACGATGTTGTTTTTTGCAATTTGCTAGAGTATTACATACATTCGCTATATCATAGATGATAGCTCGACTACATGGAGAAGACGATAACCAGAATGTGAATTGTTGAAAAGCAGTTCTGTATTTCGAAATCCCAATTGAAATTAAGGGCAACGGACGGTCGCACGATACCCGATAATATAAGCGCATGTAGTAAGCGGTAGATTATTTTCGGGTATTAATTTACAATGATGTGTACATTCATGAATTTTCTTTCGCCACATGCCTGAGAAAAGAGAACACATAATATACCTTTTGCACAGTAATAATTTTACTGCCACATTGTCTTGTCATTGTTTTACTCTGGATTCAAAGATAATTAAAGCCTCACTCTGAGTGCTTTTGATATAAATTAGTAAATTAAAAATTAGATAAAGTTACATAGAAAGTTTCTCTTAGCCAGCATGAAAAACATGCGTTTGAGCTTTTACTTGTTTTGTTGGGAACAGTCTTATACTTCACATTTTACAATGCGTAGCATATCTAAACATGTTTATTTATAGTTTTGTTTACAGAATAACGAAAGAGGTAATCAATCAATAGTTGACATCCTGATTAGGTAAAGAGTACAAGAGTACATTAAAAAATGCATCACGTTACTAAAACTCTTTCTGATATTTTGATGTTTATTCTATTCAGATAGATATGAATCACGTTGAGTTGATGAAAAACTTTGTGGCAGAGACAAGTAAGTGTGACTACATGACCGATATATGTGAGACTTGTATTATGTTCATGCAGAATAATGTAATGAAAGTAAGAAATGAAGCAGGTGTGTCATATGAACACTTTTAGGTTTTGCATTGACTATTTTCTAATATCCACCCTGTTTACAAATTTACAAAAATATTTTATACAGATAATATGCTGCCTGCATACTATCAACTGTCAGTTTCTGTTTGCAAACGATGCTTAAAAGAAACGCTGTAACTTCAGTATATGAAATACAACTACCAACCGATCCAAGTATAAATGCATTCTCGATTTATAACTTTGAATATCCAAGAAGAAAAGAAAGCATTCAATTATGCATATCATAGAAGTAGGGAAAAGTTCATATTAGGATGAATGGAAGTAGAAGGAAACAATGTTAGTAGCAAAGCGCACTCAAGTCTTTTGTTATCACATTTGGGGCTATGCGTAACATCATGACAAACTCACACCATAGCACGAGCTTGCCCTTTCAAAAGCTATTTTGGTGAAACGGTGGTATTTGCTCACTTTTCTGATTCAATTCCGAAAAAGAAAATAAAAGAGAATCTTCCGGAAGTTTCTGGTGTAGTTTTTTGTAGCCAAGCATTACACACATAACATTGACTTTAGAGTTTCCCCTTTCATCGTCTGACGCGTTTGCCTGTTTGCTCTGATTTCCGCTCTTGTTTATCATTCAGTACGGTGAAACAATGTAAGGAAAGTCAGCTAGCAAGACACAAGTTGCTAAACTGATTTAAAGATCCCCAGGTATTTATTCTTTCAGTATTTTAGTAAATAAAAAGATATTGATTGGTAAAAGATTCTTTCGTCCAACTGGAAAGCGCAAACTTTTTTATGCATTATTTGATATTTCACACATCAACCGTTTCAAAATGTGCTTTATATTCCTAATCCATTATTCTATTCAACCGTTACGTGAGAAAGCCAAAACGTTGGAGCTAAAGCGAGCAAACTGAGCCTAGGTATATATAAGTTCATTTATAATGTACATAATCAAAAGCTTTGAAGATAACTTGCATTACTGCCGAATTACTGAAATTGGTGTGCCGCCCAGTTTCCATTCATCGTATTTTATTTTGTATACCCAAGTACCTTTTTATGGATTTCTTGTAACTCGTGTATATTCCAAAATATTATGGTGTTTGTAATATGTGTAATTGCCACTAATTGCTACATACTTTCATTTTGTTGAAAAACAAAAAAAAAAGGCAGTAGTATTAGCAATTCTTCCATTATTTATTTCTTGAATATTGTCTTACCTTGAAGGGGAAGGGAAGAGTAAAATTTCTGGTTGACTGTCCTTGCGCAAACGCAGTTTTATTGAGGAACTCATAAAGATGACTTGTATCTTCCATCTTGGTAACCCAGTATTTTTCTCCATTTATCCCACTTATTTGAACGGGCTCTCGCATCCAGCAACCAGCGGCGGCCGCTGAGTACCGATTAAACACAGGTTTTCCAACGGCAGATAAAACACAGTCTGCAGGAAACAATCAATCAGTTTAGTTTTGCTTATACATACATATTATTAGCTTTTTGTTTGTTACTTTATGCATATCGCAAAGTGGTGGGTCGTTGCGTTGAGCAATAACCGCTGATAGATTCAGCATAATAGAAATTATATTGGACTCAATAGTAGAGTGCAATAAAGAAAATGGGAGTGAAAGTACAAAACACTTAATAGAAAATGCTCATGATATTGTAAAATTATAATGGTAAATATATTCCATTAAGAGAAAAACGTCTTAAAACTGCGTATTTCTCCCCGAGTGAAGCACATGTGTGCGTACTTTTCCCTTTTTCTGTTTCGTTCGGTCGGTTCCATATTATTATGCACTTCATCTGTAGATTTTCATTTCCTTACACAAGATGATGTACTTAAGACACAATCTATGAATGTCACGTTTTATGGTCTTGTTTCGTGCACGAGCATTTTCAAAGAAATAAGAAGAACGACATCAGGAAATGATCATTTACTGTTACCACTTTTACTTGTCGTTTCCTTTTAATCCACTTGCACTAATGCTACTACATACAATAGAGTTTTGTGCACTCTACCGTTTATTACATTCGGAGCAATCTAATGCATATCTGCACCTATTCTAACTGGTTTGTATCAGTAACCATTTTCATTTCCTCTTTATTCGGGTTAAAAGCACTTTCCATGCGACAGAATTATATTTATTTTTCCTTTCCAGCATCCTCGCCACCACCCTGAGCAGGGAAAAGAATACTCAAATGGCTAAAAGTACATAAAAAGCTACATGTTTTCTGTATGGTCTCTCAAGAGCAAGAACAGGTCTGATGTGCATCGCACGTAAAATGGAACGAAAAGAGCACTTTAGCGTGTAGATGGAACTATCAACTTGATTTGGTAGCAGTTAATTCATCTAAATGTTACAGGTGCTCGTTGTTGGAAAGTACAACATAAGTTCAAGTACTACCATTTCTCTACTCTGCACATTAGCGAGAAACAAGTGCTTCCTGAGAATCAGTAATTGAGCCTTTAACATTCTGCAATAAAATTTACTCCTACACTACTGTAAGAACACCCAGGCAGCAGCGCACCTTTAAAATGTACAGTTAAAAACCTAGAGCAAAGCCTGTAAGTTCTTTGATCATCACCATATATAGTATTATATGAGTAGTACTTCATGAGCAAAAGGGTAAATTACTATAAGTGGTATTTTGAAATTTTACAAAAAAAACCAGTAGTATGATGAGAGCAAAATAGTACCCTGTGCTAAGAGCATACTGAGGATTTAAACACCTAGCTCCTAATTAACCTTCTGCGAACGGAGCGTATGAATTCAACTTTTTACTAACCCAGGGAGCATCCAAGTTCACTTTAATGTCATAATCCTGCATTAAATCTGTACGAAACTGGTAAAGTTTTATATATAGAATTTTCTAAAGAACATATACCTATATCAAGAGGCTGTCGTTGTGCATATCGTAGAATAGTTACATAGTTTAATGTATGTGCACCACATTTACCATATTGGCTTAATAGCAGCACTTAATTGAACCGGATACGATTGCTTGAATGGTTGTCATCCAGGCCAGACTCTGCTGCATGGTGCATGCTGTGTGCTCAGCCATTAGTCGTAGAGAAAAGCAGGACCGTGTTAAGGAGGCAAATAATAACAGTAAAAACTGAAAACGAGCTAGTTTTCCCTATCCTTGTATTATTATTCACTCTCTCAACTTGTTCAGAGTCTGAAAAGGTCACTTGGGAGCAATACAACTTAACTGAGAAGGAATATTATCCATATCACTGTCGAATTTTCGGAGAGAAGGAACGTGAGCATTAATGTTTATGGTGATTAGGCTCATATTAATACGAGGGCGTTCCGTCTCTCTAGTAGTGGAGAGAGGAACAAGACAAAAACGAACGGTTAGTCTAAGCAAATAAAACCCTATGACATCCAGGGAATGAGGAACTACACAAAGTTACGTACTATTGGCAAAGATTGTATTCGTATAATATGTGTACATATAGGATCATATTATACTTTCTACGATTATTTTTTCTCTGATTCTATCCAAACTCCAAGGCGGATGAAAATACCAAGCGAGAGAGAATTTTCTATGAGCTAGAATTTATGCTCAACCACTCACACACACTTTTGTCCACTTTTATTTTGTTTCGTCATTTTGGTGGTTTCGGAAATGATCTGAGATTAATTCTAAACACAGGCATGATATTATAGGAGGTACTGAATGACATTTTATGATGCCTAAACAGAACAAGAAAAGGGAAGGTAAAGTGATGCTGGCATTGAAGAGTATGACATGAGTAATGCCCAAATTAACACGCTGCTTTCTCCTTTTACTCTCTCTTGATCAGTTTCATCATCGGACCAACGATAGAGGAAAAGTACATCATCATTTATGATAATAATTTTTATACACTTTAGTACACTTTTTACTAACTAAACGATTTTAAAGATTACATTATTACTGTAGTAGAAGTTGAGACAAGTGCAGTCTGCAATGCAAGTTAATGCAATGAAATTACCCAAAGTGAAAGCAAGTTAATTACCTTGGGTTCGATTGGTCGGTTTTGGAGTTGTAAGATTTCCCAAGGGTAGAATTTCCCAACCGACCATGTCAAGAAGTGCAAACCCACCCGATCGACAACGACCCGTTTCAATTCTCGGAGGACATTCTGGACATGGCGGTGGCGAGGGGCAAAGGTCGTCCAGATCAACATGTTCTGGTTGACGCTTTTAAAAAGTCAATCATTCCATATCATGAGATTATAGCTTGGGTTTAGACTGATTGTTGTGACAAAAAAGTGCATCTGTACTTTGTTATGCGAATAAACATACTTCACCATAAATTGCGACTCCTTTCCCACCCATCGATTTGCTAGGAGGGGTAACCATATTCGGATCCACTTCTGAAATACAAGAATATATAGAAAGCGTGATCGTAAGGGATCGTGCATGTCCAAATAATAGTAAAATTTAATCCTGTTTCTTGTATGCATAGCTAACCATAAAGAGTAAAATCGCCTTTCGTAATCCCCTTTTCATTTTTACTGATGCAATGATATCGTCCCATGTCGGAACTCGACAATCTCGATACATTTAGCATCATGTGAATCTGAAAATGATGGAAATCCATGTAAGTCTATAATTCTAGTAATTCGAATGATGATTTTTAATTAAACGCAGTCACATTTATACTCACTTTGTACTGTCCCAATTCCTTCGTTCCAACTTGGTACTTCTCGCTAGCTTCCAAAACTCGTCCATCTGATCTCTCCCAATAAGTCAGCGGAGGAGGAAAGGCTTCAACGTAGCAGTCAAATGTTGCTTTTGAACCAATACTGGCCCCAATCATTTGGTTTTGAATACGAATCATCGGTGGAACTATAAAAAAAAATATGGGGTAATTAGCAACAATTCCAAATATTGTATTTATTGACATATCCACTATAATAGTTTTGGAAATTATTGGCATGTGATAATGAAACAATATATGCAAAAGATAAATTCAAACCATTCACCACAAGTTAAGTTACATTCAAACAATGAGTAATCTTGAGTACCAAACATAAATCATTTCAAAAAAGCCAACCCAGTCCGCTTTTACATGAAGAAGTATGGTCGTTGTTCCATTTACTATAATAAAACCGGTAGGGCATAGATCATTTTCCAACGAATATACACCCTTTAAAACAGGCTTGAAAAGCACAGCAGTAATGCCATTACTTTAGTGGCAACTGGTGTGAGTGCTATGTATCGCCTGTTGATGAAAATTGTCAATTTTCTCAACCTCTGTACTAAAAATGATAAATTACGTGGTTAGCAAGTATCAAGCACATATCCGTTTCGGCTAAGTAAAATGAAACAAGGACTACAAACTCCAAATGATTAATGTACTTAAAAACTGCATCTAGTGATATAACCACACAAACCGGCAATCACGAACTCCAGCGCAGCAAAATCAAAAAGAAATGCCACTTCTTTCTATAGTTCGTTTAGAAATTAAATTGCAGACTATCCTGCATTCTCCCCAGTTTTCTCGGTTAGATTTGTTACATTACATGACACTTCCGCCTGCATCCAGCTACATACTATACGCAAATCATGCTGAACACAGAAACAAGCATTTTCAAGATTCCAGCACGATCTGTTCACTGGGGTCAGATTAATTTTCCCACTTCACGCATTACAGTGAGGCAAATGAGATATTACAGTGAAAGTGTAGAGGAATCTTATTTTCGGCACGTTATGTGACTTGTTGGCAATCCGTGTATCAAATAGCCTATACCAACCAGTACATATACTGTATTTTTTCCTCTTAAAGTTAATGTTGAACTCGTATGGTATCCTTCCTATTACGATCCATAGAAGAAGCTCGAAGATATGCTGACAGTTTTTACGATATCAGGCAAAAAATCCCAGTAGCGAAAGAATACCAACATAAACCAAAATGTTTTTAAGCAGATTGTGTCTGAGCGCATATCATCAACACCATCACGCGAGTTTTACTTTTCTGGAAAAACGATTCAACTCTGAAACCCAAAGTATGAGCCGGGAATAGGGAAAGCTATTACAACACTGGGATGGCGAAAACAAAAAAAAAGCATATGAATCACGCAAAACTTTCTCCACTTCCTCTTTAACGTGAACCTTCTGAACTTGCTTGAACGCTGCTTACATATGTGCGTGTATATGAGGTCTTTGTCCGTGTTGTGGTGAGAGGAACGTGAATGCATCGCCACGTTTGTTATAATTATTACAAAATTAAATGATTGTCTGCCACTTTCGCTTTTACTCCCGCTGCACAAAGTAAACCGGTAACAACGAAGAACATGTTACGTTTTGGCTAATAAAAGCGAAAGCGGATGTGTCCCTCCTTTCTTCTCACGAAAAATACAAGGCACGCGACTCATAAACGTTTACTCTCCGAGTCGCTGCTGTTTTGTGGTTTCCTTTAATATGCAGGAAAACTCTATTATATACAGATATAAGAACATATTTATATCACGTGAAGACAATGGTGAAAGTTATTGCATCAAAATGCTACAAAGATATATGGCATGTGTACAAACAAACGAAAGATTTTGTGTACCGTTGTGTGATATTTCAGTTTAGGGAAAGGGAGAACAATGAAAAGTTACCTTCCAGCAACAAAACTCAAAAGCATCATCACAATGCACGCCCAATTCCTCGCGACTTTCCTTATGTCTTCAATTACCGGGTGAACCACTAACCCTAGCCAGCACACACGTTTTCTACTAATAATAATAATGAACGACAAAATCATTTATTTATATGTTCGTGATGGCGTACCACCGTGTGCATACACACCTATTGTACTTTGCGCTTTCACAATCTCAATTTTTTCCACCATTCTGTTGACTCATTCGTAAACTCAGTTTTCCGTGTGCACCGCTTACTGGTGATTGTTCATTTTCACTTTCCCCAGCCTCTTTACTGACACATAAATGCATTAACTATTCTCATAAATGAAATCACAGTACTAACAAGTCGCGAGTTTCACCGCCGACTCTCATTGCTCGATTTTCTGGTAACAAGTAGCAGAGTACCTGCGGAGGAGCCTGTTACTTTTACGTACTTTTTGACTACACAGTTTTATTTCAGTAGTTCAGCTAATTAATTTTAATCTTGAAAAGACTTTATTCATTTGTAATAATTAATATTAATGTCTTCCTCCTTTACTTTTGGCGTCCAGCGTGGGGAATTCGTGGTGTTGCTATTACACACTGTTCATCTATAACTTACGCTCTTCTTGGCAAAATATTGCGTTTTCTTGAGGGGATAATGGAATGGAGGGAGAATGTACTTCCCAATTGCAGGAAAACTCTACTTCAACATTACTACTTTCAAGGAAAACTTTATATTGCTCATTAAACTTGGCTGGATGTTTACTTTGAGAAAATAAATTTGGTATTTGTGCTACTATTTTAATATTATTGCTACGAATTTGGTTGAGAGAAGGAAAATATAGCGTATCGCTAGATTCTGCCACATTATTTGCTATTTATTAGGTTTTCCGAACCATGTTCTTTCGCTATTACACTAACTGTTTAAAGCATTCTTCTCCTTTTCTTAAGACATGCTATTTTAGCTCTGAAATAGGCAATCTGTTTTCCTTTCATTCCTTGTTCTTTGCCTCTTTAGTACTATTTGTCTATGCATGTTTCCAATTTTATGTAGTTTAAATGGGCGATATATTTTAGACACCGCCACCACCACAAAGGACCCATAGTCATAAGAATCTAATTTGTTTACATTACGATTGCTTCTTTCCCAAGCAAAAATTAAAGCAGATGCCGCGAGCACAATATTATGCCCATTATTTTGTAACTTTGCGCTATTACTAGGTACTTGATTTAAAAGTAAAAGTAATATCACTCGAACATACTTTCTAGAACTATTATTTAATTCAGATAATAAATATGCATATATATTGTTACGCATGTATTAGAATTCAATAAGAAATAGTCTAATATTCATGTGTTTAGCTCGACAGGAGTGTAATAAATGTTGTTTTATGTATGATGGTGGAACTTGATCGTATGATGCCATATTCAAGGGTCGAAATTGCATTCTGAGGAGTATGATAACACTAAACATCTTCATCTTACACTAAGGAAGTATTTTGAATCGAGATCCACACGGTGAATTTTGTGCAATCATAAAAATATGGTTGTTTCGGTAGATCGTAAAATGTATGCAGAATTGTTTGCTCAGTTTTAGACAAAATGTAGTTGTTTGAGCTTACGATATATGATGACAAGGTACTTGTAGAATGTATAATATTGAACATGTTGTTGGCAGAAAAAATTTGTACTTTGGGACTTGGACCTTGAAACGAGTATTGATAAGTGTTAAATATTATGTGATATTGCCATACTGAGTGTCCAAATTAATGGTGATCTATAATAAGACTTTGGACAAAAGGATTTTTATAAATCCTAGACCTAAAGTCTGCATTCAAGTCGTCCCAAAATTGAGAAATCTAATACGTAGAAAATGAAAATCCAACCGCATATCTGTTCATGACATACTTTGGAAATTCAGTCAATTTAGATCACATAGCTCACACTATTGTTACGCTGAAAACTTTCATCATTCTTTTCACTGACTGTCATACCAAAATATTTATTCAAATTGGCACAATATCCAAAACATCGGCATATTCTTTAACAATGCCTCATTGTAAAGCATGCTTCTACTGCCAATTCGGTACATAACATTTGTCATTGTATGCATGTAATACTTTTCGTGTAGCAAAGGTATACATATTAAACATTATAGTGTATTGAGGTAGATGCGATTACATATTATATGATCTGCTACAAAATGAATCACTTTCAAGCAATACACATAATTTGCTCACTCGAACCACCGCCGTATAACACTCCCTTGATTTTTTTTGGCTCCTGAGAGGATTCCCTAGAGATTGTTTGAGATTGCTTAAAAGGATATCTGCTTCCTTGTAGGCTACAAGGTCTTTCACCACCACTCAACTCACACCACTCGCCGTTCGTTCTATCAGTTCGAAATCTTGTGGAAACAACACAGTAGGAAGATTTGTATCCTAACTTGGAATATTTGTGTGTGATGTTGCTCTCTTTCCTTTCGTCCACAGGTTAAATCCGATCAGGTATGAACTGTGGGGATCAACTAGGTATCAAGCAACAGGGACAAAAAACGAATCACAAAGAGCGGTTTGCTGTGAAAGCAAAATAAAAAACTATGTATAGTGCATAAGCTCTAGTAGAAATGGTATTTTCTGTATAATGTCCACATAAAAGCTTCCGTCCCAGCTTCATGTTTTATGGATTGGCTTATTTAATGACAAGGTTTATATACATCCGGATATTCGACCAAGAGCGCTCCTTCTTTTTTCCGCTTTATGCACTCGACTCAAACATGAAGTGAGCGAGTGAACGTACCTACAATTCTATGATGATGGGATAACTATCTGAATGAGAAAATAAAACATACTAGGCGTTTTTTGTGGTCTGTAAGTTGATATTAGGTTTTGATGAGATTATGATGAAAAGATATCTGTACTAATATAAACCATACACGTACGTCATATTGTGCCTTTATACAGACCCTTGTGGTGTAAAAGCCTGTACTTTGGAAAGCACATTTAATGATGACGATGGGTTTTTTCCCTATTATGTCGTATAATAACTAGAATCTTGAAGGATCAGTGAGAATTTATTTCGCCTTGAAGGGAGCCAATAATACTTACATATGGGATTGGCAAGCCTTTTTTAGTGTATTATTTGCGTCATGCCCCACCATCAAAGAGAGATGCTTCATTTGGAGAGGATTTACCTTTTTAATGAGCAAAAATTCATTTTTATGCTTTTGATGGTCATTAATGTGTGGGTTTCTAGTAGCGGATGCCGCTTGAATGCTTGAAATGTGAAGACTCAATTTTTTGAAATGGTTTTCTTCAAACACTACTATAAAGGCTATAGTAGTAGTGTTTCTCCTGTCACTTCTGCCTCAAGTATTTCACTGATACAATTCAAAGCAAAGAAAGATCATATTATGTCCCATTGAGAGCAAAGTATATTATTAGCTTACAGTGAATTTCCACGATAAACCTCCGCTGTTTGTGTGGCGTCACACCATTGTCTGCAATGCATACGTACTCGCCCATGTGTTCGCGGTTTATTCTGGTGAGATTAAGTACAGGTCCATCAACGGCTGACGCTGAAATAATAAAAAGAGTTTCAATGAAATAATCCAAGAAATGAATGGTATGCAAGTAGTTTCTCCATGTCATTTTTAATAAACCAAAAGGCTTTGGGTTATTGGTTCTTATAAAGCGCAAAGCCATCATCATGAATTTCAAATTGCTTTATTAAATTTTGGAATATCTTTCGACTTTCATCAAAATCTTTTCCAAACAAGCAGTCTTCTCCCCAAGTGAAAATGTATAGGATATGCTTCAGTGAATTGGAACCCATTGCCTCACTTCTTCTTGCATAAGTATGTATGCCCGTCACATGAATTTGGCAATTCGACAAATTAGTCAAGGGGAAACGATGTAGTTAGCGGGGGAAAGTTGCTCAGCTATGGTGAAGTAAAGCAGTAGCCGTATTAGTATATCTTTTCTCTTGATTAGATCCTTGTCAACATCACTTTTTGCTCTCATTCTCTTCCTGTTTGTCTCTCGGACTCTTTATTGTCCTGTGTCCTTCCGTTGCGTTCAGTCCAAAGCTTGGTCTTTGTATCGCCAACAGTATTCAATGTTTTATTCGACTAGAAGAATCATTTTGGTTAGTGGTCATGTCATGATGATGATTACCAAAGGCATCACATCGTACCTACATACACTTTTGGCGTTGTTAGAGCAAAAAGTAATATGGACTGAGATACGCAAGGCAAGATATTTTATTACTGTCGTGCTGGAACAAAATATCAACCAATATACAACACAAGCGATTGAAAAGTCCATTTGGAAAGAAAAGACAATCCCGCCCAAAAGCTCTATGGAAGGTAAGTCAACGTTTCCTCTGGAGAAAATTGCGCACATTTCCCGATTAACAAAATTCTCTTGCACTGGAAATTACATACTGAAATTTCCCCTCTCTCTTGAACAAAATATACAAGTTGGGTTTGCCTTCGTATACCATGTCATCCCTATATTTTATTTATGTAGATAAGCCCTGGTCAATCCCATATTATTTTAACTTTTGTACGATACATTCATGTCCAACACGACATGTTTCTATTATTTCTAGGAAATGGACAGATGACATCCCTCCGGTATTATACGAGATTCATATTTCGTATAAATGCTGTGTGCTCTTTTATTTTTTTTAAAGGCATAACGTCGCTTTCCGGGGTAGATCATCTCTTCTTTCTGCTTCTAATATGTAACTGGTTCTTTTTCCTTTGAATACAAGTCCAACGAGCTATTCATCTACCAGAAGAATCACCTTCAAAATGCTGGACACGAGTATTATTTGGTAACCTCCGTTCATCTGTTTCTCCACTCTCCTGTCCTATCCATTTTTCCATCTCTATGTTTTACCCGAACATGGCAAGTGTAATAATACGATGGCTACTACTACTGTAGTAGTCTCCACTGAACTGGCTTTTCAGCTTTTATAAGTTTATATGATGATGGAAAGCATATTGGATTATATTGGGAGGGGGATAAAACAAAAACCTCGGAGCATTTCTATTCAGACAGAGAGAAAAAAAATGGAGAAAGAGCTGAGCTGGAAATAGAAGGAAAAGACGGAAGCGACAGTCAAAGAGAACAAACGTGACTAGCATCCAGACAAACGAAATGGGATGTGTGAAGTCACGATGACAGGAAAGGTTGGATGCAAATATTAAGGTGAATCCGTGGGAGAAAATGGGATGGCTTATGTAGACAATTTGATTTAATACCTAATATACCTGTGTATGTAAAACATTCGGACGAAACATGCTATGGTCATTGTGACTAGCTTGACGTGACAAATGTCCAAACTTGACGTTTCTTTATTGGACACATGATTGCATTAATGTACGGCTTAAATATAAACGTCTCATTTTGAAACCTCGTGAATGAATTGAACCATCCATTAACATGGCTCAGGCTCAACATAAATGTTTGACTTTTTATTTGGTGTGATTCGTGGAAATATTTTGATTAAAAAAACCTACAACTATAAGAGGAAAGTCGCAACAGTGTTATTCACTGCTTTTTTCATTCTTCTAAACATATTATAGTATTGTAATAGCGAGAACTGCTATCGATAAAATATAATTGAATTACTGTTTTTCTTTTATCCAATCAGAATGGAAGACCTAAAGAAAATCTAATGTATAGAGAGATGTTTTCCTCGGAGAGCAAAGAGCAACACCAATCTAATATATAAAACTTTGAGCATATTTGTTATGCTTGGAGCTCAATTGAGTGCTAGGGAAGTAGTAGTAATTTACACTAGGCACAACGAGAGTTTTCATTTACCAAAGCTCAGAAAACAGATCCACTACATATTATATCACTACACGTATATGCGAAGCACATCTATTGAAGAAGGTATTTAAGTTATAAAGTTCTACTCCTGCATTTACGAATAAAGGGAAACCTGGAAAAGGACACAGTTGGAGAAAATCGAAGGGTAAATTAAGTGTGCTCTTCTACAAAATAAACTAAATGTCTTCCTTATTCTATTTTCTGAAGAATCCCGTCGGAGAATGTGTATGATCTATGCGAACATGACACTTTCTTGATGATCTCCGATGAGAATCTCGTGCTCATGCTCTGCCAAAGAGTGGGAAACAGAATTGAGGGACTCGATCTCAACTCTGCCTTTATGCATTCTATATCCTAAGGGAATTGCAACAAGAGAAAAGAGAAAGTTGAGTAGGAATGTTCACATACATACTAAGCTTCATATTATGTAATACGTACGTTGGGTAGAAAGTAGAAGCAATGTACTGACTAAACGGAGGTAGGCAACTAGAAATTGAGAGACGAGTTTCAGTGTGTATATCCCATAGTTCAACTATGATTTCTTCAGCAAACCTCACTAGATTTTTGATGGGATGACATAGCTAGGGATCACTTTTACTGAACAGAGGAGAAGCTAACTATAATGAAGTAAACGATAAAAACAAGTGAATTTCTCGGATGGAGTTTCACATGTCGAAATATAACGTGTTGTCGGAAAGAGAGCGGTAGGTCCTGTCGAACGTATCACAGTTTTTGTATTATGATAACTTTGTCAACTGCTATGATGGTAGTATTCGTAGTTTGTACGTCTAACATGGTTGTTTTGTGCAGTCGGCAGTCTCACATCTCGAATAATGTCTCATGTGGGATACGAAAACATGGCTGCCAATTCCTCTTATTTCTTTCACGTGTGTTCGCTCAGACTAACAAAGTCAACTATATTAATTGATCGCGTGGAAGACATCCATCTATGAATTCTATCATCTTGATGCCAAAAAGATAATCTAGTTTACAAATGTGCATTGCTTGCTACCCTGTACTCCTCTTTTATGCCCTAGTTATCACCGGTACAATCCTAACTTGTGATACCATTGGACTTTTGGTAATTAAAGGTATACATGTATGTACGTTACAACTCATTTTGCTTAATGAAACATTTTCTGGATTTCACTCAAGGGTCCTCTAGACGATATGCTGGATTCTGATATTTAAAGCTATGTACCTATTCTTATTATGTCAATAGTTCATAATAATTCATGCTGTAGTTTGGCAGAACTACGAAGAGTTCTTCGAAATGTCCCAGTCAGTTTGAAATTTTTAGTCCCATGGTATAAATCCAGTTGATTAACTTGTGTAATCAAATCACGGCAAGCTCCGTTAAATTTGTTTGTTAAATTCTAATGTCAGCAGTGAGTAAAATAAAGAGAGGCAATGTCGACATTTTGTCCACTTTTACTCAGTATCCTTGATTGTACGGCAAATACCATACATGATGCAACGAAACGAAAACTAAAGTGCAAATATTCCAGGTTTTTGATTAACGAGCATTATTATACACTTACGACAAAATAGGCAGTGGATAAATTCTAATTTGAACTAGGTCGAGCACGAGCTGTATAATTGCAGGAAGTAGCTTAGCTTATATGGTATCTGCCTAATAGTCATTTTATTAATTGAATTACCCAATAACTAATATCGCAAAGACCATCTGACCATATATTCAATCAACTCAATTTAGATAAGAAAGTTCATTCAGCACGCAACCAAGACTTTGCTTACTTTTCCATGATCCAAGAGGAATCACTCCTCCTTCCTTTCGGTTCCACTTTATCACGGGGCGAGGAACGCCTGAAGCAGAACACCAAAGTCGCACGTTCTCTCCTTCCTCGAGAATAAGAGGTTTTACGGCAATGTCTGAGCCTGTTTAGGGTACAAAATCACATTAAACCTAAATAATTACGCCACCTAATTTGGTTATATAACATTCATGCTTGATTTGGAGCCTTAAGCATGTTCATTAAAATATCATAATCCATAGTGCATTTACCCACAATGGATGGTGGAATAAGAAGTTGCTTTGTATTATTTCCGAAACTCCAGGCTTGAACACCCGGAATTCCATCCCTTCCATCTTTACCTGCAGCTCCCTGAGGACCTCTGGGACCGGGCAGACCTAATTCAAATGTTTATATTTAAATCAATTTAATTCATAAATAGAATGGAAGCGAGTAAAGAAAATGAATTTTGCGCCAAAAAATACAAACTGATCTAACGTTAATCCAATAAATAGCATTAAACATTCTACAAAAACAAATTATTGACTTACTCTTCTGATCATATTGATTTCAAAGATCAAAAATCTTGTGTGAAATGACAAAAAACTACAATATTCATTCATTTATTTGTATTTTATTAAAACACTTCTTTTATGCTTCACTATGCATAATGCATTGCACCTTACTTTAGGTTTAGGGTTTCTCATTGTATTGTAAAAGCGTAACAAAAAAAAAACGCTTTTACCAACTGATGAGGGATAAAAGAGGATTTAGAACCGCCAACGCAGTTAGCACTTCCATTTCTATTTTACTCTCCAAAAACTATTTCTTGTGTGGTTCTTTCATTCTCATTCTGCTAGTGTCATCATAAATCATTGTTATGTCCCATATCTGATTTGATCATGAGGACTCTCATGAGACTCAGAAAAGGCTATCAAATTCTTCATGGAACGCTCTCTTACGAAAACTCTCTTCTCCTGCAAAGCAATTCTACTAAAATGTTTTGTGGAAGCGACGAGAAGGACTACATAAAACACAGGGCAATGCCACAACCAACACAACACAAAACACCATTCTATTCTTCACTAATATTCTCTTAATACCCAACATTATCATTTGTTCATAAGTGATAGCTTTTTGATCATGATGCTGATGCAAAGATATTATCATCATGACAAGATCCTTTCGTAATATTTCATGAAAGCCTCTTTTCTCTGTCAACCTATCATTTCTTCTCACAGCTGTGGCATCAAAATGGAAAAGTTAATCCTACAAAATTATTTTGGTCACGCGTGCTCGTTAAATGTGTATATTTATTTCCTAGTCATTATCAGAGCCACCATCTCACAACTATTTCCTTATTCGTCCAATCTCCTAAAATGCGTACGTAAACTACAGAGGGAGTGGATGCACAGTCAATTAAGAAAAAATTTTGATGCACTTTAGATGCTTCTGTCATTCCAACCTGTACAATGTGGTTATAAGTGGACAGCAGTAGCACCATTACGTTTTCATTTCGCATTTTACTGAGGCATTACATGTAGCAATGCAAGTAAGAGATGCCATTGGAGGACAACTTTTTCCATTCCTTCATCACTTTTTAGACATGCTTCACGTGGTTGACACCTATATACATGTGTGACATGCAGCAAAAGCTTCACCAAAAATAACCAACAATTCAACCTGGATTTTCAAGTAGAATGCAAAAAATTCAGCCAACAGATCACCTACAAGCATAAGAAAGATTTTGGAAGAAACTGGAGAGGGAAAAACACAAAGTTTGGAAACAAACCTCGTGGTCCTTGTGGTCCTGTAGATCCTTGTGGGCCAAGTGATCCTGGAATACCTATAATGAGGAGGAAAGACAAACAGGCTATAATAAAATACATAAGAAAGGAGGGCTCTCAATACCAAAAAAAATGTTGGATAAAAAATGGAGAAAGTTGACTGGTACAAGTGGAAGATCATTCATCAACTGGGACTAGACTCATTCTTCACGCCACCACAACTTTTACGAATGAACAAAACAGAAAATATTTTTGGAACTTCTTTGTTCTGCTCTGTTTACTATAGGCTACCTATAATGCGTGTATTTGTGTATAGTTAGGAAAGACATATAATGATGCGTTTGTTTGTAGAGACTAGAGATGTCTTGGTGGAAGCATGTAAAATGTAGGAGGACAACGGAGTAAAGAAAAAGAGGATAAAAATTAGCTATCATCTCCACTACATTTTCTCTATTTTTACATTCATGTTCTCTTTCCGACTTCAAAAAGTTTCTTTGCTATGCCTTGAATATTTTTTTCCACAAAGTAAGGTAAAAAAGGATTTTTGAGTTAGTAATTGTCGATTGTGACCATTTTCTTGCAAAAATGCTGATATAGACAACTTTTGCAGTAGTACTAGTACAACAAAAGGAACAGACACACACAAAAATTCTTACGTACAGTTTACGAGTTTGAATTACATTCGCTGTCAACGTAAGAAGGAAGTTTTCGACACATGAAAAATATGCCAAAGCTTTATTTCACGCATAATGCATAATCCTCCAGATTTTATCATTTCCTGAGGTACTATTCGTTTCATTGTAATGACATTATGTATACGGAAGCAATATATTTGATATTGTGCTTACCATCGGAGCCGTTTCGACCAGGTATTCCCGGCCTGCCATCCATTCCAGGAATGCCATCGATTCCAGGTACACCTGAAATATACACAACAAAACGCATGACGTATTACTGCCTTGTAAATCCACAAATTCTGAATTTAGCCATCTATATCTATCTGGTACACAAAATAAACATGAAGAATGTCGGGGAATGTATATTATACTCACCATCAAGCCCATTTCTTCCAGGTATGCCATCCAGTCCTATGAGCAAGTCGTGAAACAAAATTATTATTTGCAATTGAAATACGAAAACTGCAAAGAAAGGGAAGGATAAGCTCCGAATCTTTTATAAAAACACTTGTTCCTTTCCCATCATTTCTTTGCAACAATTCAAAATAATCCGCATGATAAAAAATGTAGTTAACGTAGGTAATTGATACGGCATAAGAGTAGACTATGATTATAATATGTGCAGGCATCTTGAGTTTGCATACATTGAAATGGATTTCTTACCTGGTTCTCCGGGTAATCCATCCCTACCATCAGCACCGGGTAATCCTACATTTAACAATATGATGCAGCAAAAGTACATTAGTTACATTAGGTATATAAAGTACGCACATGCATACATACTTAAGATACTAAGATCTTGAGACATAATTTGACGAGCAAAAATGTTTTCTACAAGAGAAAACTCCCATACACTAGAGTCCAATGCCTGTAGATACACTGAAGATGAGAACGGCTAACAAGGAAAAATAAGGAAAACACGATTCTTCAATATTCTCCATTTCATTCATCCTGCATTTTTCATTTCACCAAAGTATTTTGGTATGCAAAAGAACCGGATGATGTTTCACAATAATGCTCGACACATCAAACAAATAATATAAGTTTGAAAAGATATAATATGTACCTATACCACTTAAATAACCTTCAGGACAGTGTAAAGAGAGGCATAAGTAGCAAGTTGCATACTGAGATATAATATATAATGTATCTGCATTGAAGGGTTTACTTTCCATGAGTGAATGAAAAACGAAAAATCTTGAATAGGTACTATGAATGCGAGTAAACCAAAGCCAACCCAAACAACCCTAAGTGAAGACTTCTTTCATCTTCTCTCATGTGGTTTGGTTCGCCAGGTTTGCGTA
>JAQIXX010001824.1:0-29597 GCA_034700605.1 Willowsia nigromaculata | reverse complement strand
CATGTCTGCACCATTCATATTAGAACCACAAACTAAACTCTATGGCATTCATACACACAATACTCAAAAATACAACACAGGTATTCCATTTTTCAAATGTGTGTCACAGTAAAAGATGTTTGCAATTATTCGCGGAAAATCCAGAAATCCAGAAATAGGTCATAGTTATGGAGCAGTAGAAAATATATCTTCTTCGCTAATTCATGTAATCCTGCAGGGTACTTTTAAAGTAGACGCATACTTCATCCATCTCCTTGGATGGTTTCAAAACGAATGTGGCAACAAAACTGAAAAAGTGGCGTATTTTACTACATGTAGAGCATCATCGCTATCAAACCAACAAAAATCTGGTTTGCGTTTGGCTTCTGTATATTGGAATGGTAAAAGTGGTGCGATGAGCCAGCAAAGAGATGAACGAGATGGAGATGGATGACTTTTCGAGAATGCTGACTTGGACGTTTTCAGGTAAAAATATGTGTGTTCAACAGCCGCACTTCGTACGGGTTCCCACGATGACGATGATATGAACCAGCAGTGGAATATAAAAAAAATGGACTCACGTTTTCCTGTCATTTGGGAAGGAAGAAAAGCAGGTGATGTTATTAGTCGAGCAATATAGAGGTACTTTGGTTATATTTCTTCTTCCTAGAGTTTCTATACTGAGATGGTTCTACTCTTTTCATGCGACTTGGTTTCGTTTTAGCTTGGTTGATCGGTCCGGTGACCAATTTCCCGTTTTTGGTTTCCTTGAAAAGAATGTGAAGTCTTGGAAGGTTTAATATTAGGCATCTAGGAAGTCAATCAGAATGAAAGCATGAAAAAATACTCTCAAATAACAAGTCAGATTGCAAGTGATGAGTTGCCCAGATCACAATCGAGCCAAAAAATCCCACGTACGATATTGCTGCTCGGTTGTTGTGTTGGTTTACCTGACAGGTCAGTCATGCGGTGGATGAACCGAAGTTGTGGAACCAAAGTGTATAATACATACATGTGTGTATAATGTCAAATGAGTCAAAACGAATGTTTTGCACAGCATAGGGAAGAGGCGAGAGGGGAGAAAAGTAAAGTGAAAGTCAACAACAGGGAATCAAATTAACTCAGTTTGGTATTTTTTCTGCGTTTCTATTTAAAACACAGAGAGAAGCATCTGTTTACTCTGTTATTTGCTTCCATCCTCCTCTTGAGTAAAATTCCAGTGGCTTCACATGCTTATTATGTGTAGTATTTAGCTTGTTTTTATTTACTAATTCAATTGAGTAAATTGATAAACAAGGCTTTTAGCGTAATTCGGATTTATCCAATAAGAACGCTGTATGTATGCTGGTCTTCCAGGTTTCTCGATGAGGTTTCTTGCTTCAACTCAAGCAAAAATCTGAAAAACACATTCCTTGAATACCAAACAAGAAAGGAGGTTGAAAATGAATTGAATGAGAAGGGGGAAACGAATGAGTAAGCAAGTTTGTTACGGCCAACTTAGCTAAGCCTAAGAAGAAGGTGAAATGCCAAAAGATGTGAATGCACTTTTCCGGTATTCTTCTTCTCTTCCACGCTCAATCGTGCTATTCCCTGAGTTTAACGGGGGCTTAGGACGGGATCCTTCTGCAAAATGTGCGATTCAGGAAATCCAGGGGATATGGATGATTGGATAGCATCATGAAGAGATTGCTCTTAATTGCACTTGAGATGGGATATGTACGGTGGCTCGCAGTGAATATTGTATTTCGCTTCTGTGCTCGCTTGTATTTCGCAAGGCATTCTATTTCAGTAAGATATGATCACTATTATTGTACGATGGTTTGTGTATGGTATGTACATAGGAAAAAGGATCTTTTGAGCAGAGTAGTCACATTTTTCTGAACTAATAAAAATAAAAGACATAATGATGATACTTGAGTAGCGTACAAGTGTCTATTAGACTACTTATTATGTAAGGAAGTTGATTTACTAAATAATTGAAGTTTGAAGATTTCATTTTTTGCACATTCCAAGTTTGTCCATCCAACTAACACCTTTTGTCGTGAAGTGGATTACATAAAATTTTACAATCACATGGCTGTATGCTATTTTTAAAAATAAAGTATGGTGAAAATATCTCTACATTTATACACATTCAATCTAACACTGGCAAAAATCTGACATCTCAGTAGACCAGCAGACATAGCTAATTCTAACTGCAAATTTAATTTAATAGTTAAATTGTACGTGGGAAAATTATTAGGATCAATATTATCAACATAGTTGACTTCTATCAGCAAAAGATCGCTATAAATTAACAATTAGTGTGAGTGTGGCAGGCAGCCACTCAAGAAATGTCAATTTACAATAGGGTACAAAAATGCATAAATTGTGCAAAATATATGCAAGTTTACATCAAACTATAATATCTCTTACTTTTGCATGAATATAGTGGGAAATTATCTTATGTCATTGCATTACACTGTGATGATCTCGCTAATAATAATATTAATGGAAAACCTTGCTTAAATAACATTATACTCACTCAACTGCTCCCGTAAAGTTTTAGATCTCTGATAATAAACGGGAATTACGGAAGGTACATCGCCATCTTCTCATCGCCATCTTCTCATCGCCATCATTTCATCGCCGTCATTTCATCGCCAAATCATTTCATCGCCGAATCATTTTATCGCCATCTTTTCATCGCCATCATTTTTATCGCCTAATCATTTCATCGCGAAGCAACTAAATTGCCATCGCCAAGTACTAATATTAGGTAGTTATTTTTAAATGTCTTTTCTCCGTGCAATCGGCTTGTCAAAGACTACTTAATTTGAATTTTATACTAGTTTTTTTTACTTCATAATGCAACATTTAAAATAGAAAACGACCAATATTTTACGACGTATGACACATGGCGTTGTATGAACTTGATGAATCAACTTAAATCATATCAACTGATAACTCTCAGTTATGATTTTTTGTTTATATATGTTACTTATTGGCACCTTTTTTACAGAACATGTAATACATATATACTTTGGAAACATGAAGAACTAAACAAAATGCGTTAAGATTGTGACTTTCTTTTTGCTTTTGACATTCTTTGCAGCTTATCGTGAAACGTGCATTTCAAACCAGCTTTTACAAAGCTGTTCTGCCTACATGCCCTTGCAAAATCCTTCCAAATCATGTGTTATCTCATACTCCCTAACAATTTGGTCCATTATGTTTAAACCCAATAGCAAAAAGCTTGATTATGATATTTTTTAGACATAAGTTCACATTCATATCTCATTATATATCTGCGTAATCTACAATCTACATCACCAGATATATCATGTTTTTAAAGAGCGTGCCCATAATTTATTGATGTTTAAAGGAGTGTGTCCATTATAGGCCGTTTCCTGGATTATAATTTAACTTCTATAGCGTTTTTAATGACATGAAGAACAAAAGTCAAATTAAGCAGTCGTTGGTAAGTCGATTGCACCGAGAAAAATACTTAGACCTTCGACCCTTATACACATTTCAGTTTTTTAGCCTGAACTGAAGACTTGCCATAATTTGCATTTACAAAGTCCTCAGCTGAAGATAACGCTTCATTATGCATATGTTTCTTAAAACAACTAATATTAGTACTTAAAATAAAGCAATGGCGATTAACTTTCTTGGCGATGAATTGATTAGGCGATGAAATGATGGCGATGATAAGATGGCGATAAAATGATTCGGCGATGAAATGATTTGGCGATGAAATGACGGCGATGAAATGATCGCGATGAATTGATGGCGATGAAAACGTCGGACACCGCCGTCTTTGTTGAAGTTGAACAAAATGCAGTGCACTTAACAATGCTTTGCACTTTGCACGATCCTCCCGTTTTATAACAATATCATTGCATTGTTGCTGAGATTAGAGCATTTGCATTGCTCTCACTCTCAATAATATCCTCAAGTCACAAATTTATCAAGAGAACCGAGCTCCTTAAAATGTATACATTGATTCAGAGAGCCCACACATCCAGTCTAAATGAATCTCATCATCATCAGTTCTAACAATGTATCAGCTCAGTGCTTATTAAAAGCATGAAAATTTTGAGCTATACGACTGGGATTCTAGCTATGCTCAAAATGATATTGTATGATTCTCAAGAAAATTCCCCAAAGAATTGTTGCAGTTGCAAACTTGGAGGTAGGTACAATAACAAAAGTTACCTAATAGCAATAAGAAGGAATGCATGAATGCTCTCTCTCCTTTAGTTCTCCACATGCCTGATAGACTTGCTTTTCAAACATTTTAATAATATGCATCCATGCACAAGATGTACATCATTTTCAACGTGATGATATTGATGATTTTATATAAGATATTTTGCATAGCATGGCACTATTCTAAAAGGTGTGAAGTGAGAGACCACTCGTCGTAGAGCAACAATGACCAGAGATTGAACAAAGCCTACCCAGGCTTCGCTTTGTTCGTTTTTATTGTATCAAGTGTTTCTTTTCAGCATGCGATAATAAACGATAAAAGGAACGACTTCTTCCTCAACATGAAAAACAAAAAAACTCCCTGTGGCGCTTTAGAATTGTGTGATATACATACTATACAGCTCAATCATAAAACTGTTATATAATTATCAAAGCATATCAATCCTTGTAGCTACTGTTAAAGGGTCCCTTGCAAAAATGTGCACCTTTTTGAGGATTTCATTGCAACTTTGAAAAAATTTAACACGCAAGGAACACCAGCAAACATCAATCTTATTTTATGTAGTGTGATTTTTAATGTCAAACGTTTCCGGAACTAAACGAGCGACATTGACAATTTGTAGCACACGTGAAGTCCATTATAGTCCATCAGCATAGAGCATATCAATCGTGACTTTTTGAACATATCACCTCACTTTTTATTCCAATCAAAAATCGTTGACCCATACGATTACCCTGGGTGCTATTTTTTGCATTTTGGAACAGCCATTATTGATGTACAATGTAATGCAATAGGTAGTGCTACTCACTGCAAGTTCTTTATTGTGACCAATTGTGCTGCATCAATTGAAATAAAACTCAAATTTTTAATGTCACAGTCAACAGTTGATAGGTATAGTTGGATTCTTACACGAATCTAATTATGACAGCGCGACAACATTCCACTGCTACTGTTTTGCTGTTTGACTCACATTTTACTATTTCATTGTCATTGCCTAACCAAACATTTTGATCATTTCACAAATTAAATGTAACAAAAGAAAGGTAGTTCAATAACAACAATAAAAATGTAGTCCATATAGCACTCCAACAACGCATCACAGCATAATCTGATTTTGTATTTGTCCATCTTCATTCTTTGACGTTTCAAGGATTATGATTGACTAGCTGTGAAGATGCCAATGAAGATGATTACCTATTACTTCATGTCTCCCAACTGCAACTACGAACAACAATTTCTATTTTGCCACACTGCATGTAATTGTGGTTTTGTGTGAATTGGATCGAAATATGCCCACAAGTCAGCTAGAAACTACATTTCTTGATAATGAATATACCGTCTATACTATCATAACCAATTATCGCAATGAGCAATTTAGCTTATATAATGGCAGAGAAGAGTAATTGTGACATTATAAATGTCAGACATTTTGCGCCTTGTTCTTTTGCAAGGGGTTATGTTATAATGCGAACGGTGCAAACGCTATCGATGTATGCTGATGTTCAGAAAGCTTATAATTTTATTGATAGTTTAAAATTGCAGATTTTTTAGATTTTTAACGATTTTCTATGCATTAAATTTTCATTTGACTTTTTAAAAATCAATACAATCAATAGCGTTTTTGTCCTTTGAGATTGGGATCCTGAGAAGCTGTTGATAAGAGATTTTGTACATTATGTAGGTCTCATCTTTGCCAGAAGGCAATGCATCATGTGCATTACGTAATCCTTATGTTTGAATGCATGAAACATTGGCATCTTCATCAAATCGTCTGGTTATTGGCATCTCACATTAAAGCTCGATAGTAATAATATATTTAGAGCGTTGCAATAATTTTTTGGTTGAGGTTACCGTTTTGACGCCATCGTCAGTATCATCTTCACCTCAAAATAACGACATAATAATGTTGTGTTAAATACTTTCAGTACTGAAGCAAAATACAGCACTGACAGTATGATTAACTCATTATGACAGCAGCAACGTGACAAAGATGATCAGACTGATTGCACTCTAGAATATATTATGCATACCTTTGTACATGTGCCTATTTATCCATTGTGTATGCATTCAACATGATCTTTTAAACTTTTGTTGGCAAATAAGTAATCAACGTAATTTTATACTTAGATTTGTCTACATTCTAATTTAAATACTCAATTTTGTAACTTGCAATTCATAACTTCATGTTGATCAATGTATCACGTTGCCCCGCGCTTAGTGACAGTTTTCTTCGTTTCGTTCAATAAACACCATACATTGTACTTAACAGCTTTAAGATTAGCTACAGCTCCGCCACCAGACTGTTTCCATGTCTGAGAGCTTGAAGCCAATTTTGACCTAAACAAATCAACGGGAGTGATGACCATGCGCAAAAAAGCGCTGTGAAAATAATAGCATACGCACGTATTTTTATGACGCAACCAACACAGTAAGAATAGCTTATTAGGCTTATTGATCACAAAGGCACCCTGTCAAAAAGTATGGATAATCTTTTCGATAGTCGATAATAGAGCATAATGTTGCGCACATATTAAATTAGACTGTGATGTTCGCTATTCTATTCACATCGGGAGAAATAGTACCTAAAAATATGTATCTCGCTTCTATTTCAGCTTCTGACTCGCTAAAAGTTTTTCATCTTATTGTTTGTCGTTTTGATTACATAAGCATGGTCTGTCTTGGTAAATAGTTGAAAAAGTGCTCCGGTAACACTTTTCAACATGCCATAACAAGTTGTTTGGTTGTACGTCAAAGCACGGAGAGAATTACAACAACTGTTTTAAATATTGGATTCTAAAATTTCATATACGCATTGAAAGTTTCGATTTTTCTGGAAATATATCGAAGGGTTTCAGAAGTTCTGACTTCAGATTTAGTTCAGGTACATCAGGTATATGTTTATGGACGGCGTGACGGGCAAAAGAGTCACAGACACGCACAAAATAATCACCCGAAACACTCCTGCTGTTGCGCACATCTACTAATGACTTGATGACGATAATTTCATATTCCTAAAACCTAAAAAGAGTATCAAAGAATCAAAGATAGCCAATTGGAAATTTCAGAGAACAGCAAAGTCCTAAATGGCTCCATTATAATATCTTGGCATAACATCAAGTAGCGCATGAATTTTTATACTTCATTGTCAAAGCATTCAAATAATGGTCATTTCAATTCGGTCTCTAATCTCTTTGCTTCTGTCCATCCGTAACCGTCCATTATCGCACCTCATCATCATGTCATCAGTGCATTACCCCAAATATGGACTATTGGATTTCATCAAATGAAATACCGCATTGCACATTTTGACAATCAGTTTTTAGTCTCCATATTTCTCTATATTACCCGATTAGGCATACACATGCGCGATGAAACGCACATTTTTGTTGGGATATATCTTGTCTGCATACAAATTCACGCATAGATAATAAATCCATCTCCATACAACTATATATCAATCGTTATTATCGTTATTACTTTTTTCAAATGATTTGCATATTTTTAGATTTCCACTTAACTACTGACCATATCCGTTTGAAGATTTGACGGGTGTGATTTATTTATTTATTTTACAATGAAAATACTTTAATGATCCTCTTTCGAAATGGTGACAAAAATACAATATATGGAAAGATTGAATTCTTTGCAGCTCATGTGAATGTAGACGCATCATCATTGGTATTTGCTTTATTATGTCATACACACACTTGCAGACAGCATCAATGTATCTCGATTTAATTTGTCCATAAAATTATCTTCTTGCACTGGCCACCTGCTAGAGTTTCATTTGACCACGGCAATTTCCACAAGATCATTTTTTGTAGTTGACTGTTTCTGACTAAATTATATATTGTTTAAGGAACATTTTATTGGACTAATTAGTTAAAATGTAATTAATTACACTGAACTTCAACTTTCACAGTCCATCATCGACAAATCCAACTAATGATAATACAAACCATTACTTGGTCATCACTAATTTGTCGACATAATGTCAAAATCCCATATTCAATGCATTTATTTGCTAATGTTTAACGTGTGACGGGTGACGCCCTTTAGTCTTTGTTGACTTTTGGGTGACTTGTTTGGACATGCCTTTACTGCGACCCTATGTAGGTAAAAAATATTCTCAGTAATATTCCCAATAAGATTCCTTTCCATAGTTTGTTGATAAAATATAAAAATTGAGTACAAGTAATTTTCTTTGAAAAACAGTTAGCCCAGCTTAGGCCTTTATGTCTCTTTTGATAGATCACAAATTACTCCCTGAAAACAATGCTGATGGGAATATAATATGATAATATGCAATAAAGATTTAAGATACATTGATACTACGCACCAACATTCAAGTAACATCACAAGAAGCATTTTTACAGTTTTCAGTCATGCACGTAAAGTTAAAATGACTGGATTGGATTTATTGGGATCGTGACAATGCCTCACATCATAAGGAAATGAGTCAATTTTGAAATAGCAATTTTCTCTTAAAAATCTTAAAAAGTAATGATGAGATATGGTCATTCCTCCATTCAACCTAAAGACAATCATATATCACATATACCTATAATGTTATTAGTATAATTAGACATTTGAATGAGCACCATCATCACGTGGTGCTAGATGATGGGTCATGTTTAGTACAATCATGCATTATAAGCTCTTGCCTAACAATTTTTCTCTATTTTAAAGGTAAAGGGGTCGTAGGCATGACCAAAAGCCAAACATAATGTAATGCACACAATCCCCACAAAAATGTGATTTGCAGTGAATACAATATCTCAGACATGAACAAGCTACCTTCATATTCTATATCGTATCATACGTCCATTTACACCGTTACCTTTAGGTATCATCAGTGTCATGTGTAATTTTTTAAACCCGTGAGTGACATGACACGAGCAAAAGTTGAAAGGGTTGAGTCAAATAAATTAAAATTTATAACATTGTATTAGCCATATTTGCTGTACAAAAATGTATGCAGAATTTTGAAAATTGAGATTATTTTGGAACCCTGTAACATTTCTCACTGCGTAAAAAGTATCAGAGTAAAAAACATAGCCTTTTGCATTCAATCATTCAGTCAATAAATGAACACTCACTTGCACGGTTGACTTTTATGACAATCAATGGATGGAATGACGACCTAGCCATTGTTGATCTGTACACCTCATTACGTCAGGAGGCTGACAATCATGTATTTCGAAAATGTAAAAAATGAAGTGCATTCCTTTTCTTCCTCAATTGAACACGTTTGTATGAAATGATCACTTAAATTGTAAAGGGACAGAGAACTTGAAGTGACTATTGAGTGATTCCAATAGAAGTCAGACGCTACTTTTTGACTTGTTTCTTTGTTGAATAGAACAAGTGTCCCTTTCATAGACAACTCTTCTTGTCACTTAAACCAGTGCTGATGCTGGTTAAGGCAGTAACACATAAGATAAGGGATGTGTCTGTCAGGCACTCTATAAGTAGCATTTTTAAATAGTGTCAATCCAATCAACAAAAAATAGGCACTCATTCTTAGCATTTTATTCATCGTCCAAAAATAAATAATAAGTAACTGGCTGACAGCTTGCAATGCCAAATACGAAACGTTTCAAGATGATTAGCACAGATTAAGTTTAAAAAATTCCAACATGATGTTGAGTGTACAATTATATATTATTGCTGTATGCATTTGCTTCAATGTAAATAAATAATCATTATTTAATGGGCAGTAATTAAGCAAAAATGACTCATTGGTAGAGGGGATGGTATATGCCCATATGTATTATTAGGTATGTGTGACACACGGGCAACGAAGATGAGATGAGACCATGAACTATCACTATCATCTTCATCATCTCATTAGCTAGACAAAAAATCATTTTTGATAAAGTTCGTGCATTTGATAAGCGTTTCTTATTCACTTATCGCTTGATCAACCGTTGGGGGCTGCGAGAGTTGGCTTTAGCTTGTAAATACATTTTTGCTAACGAGCTTCTTATACCTCTCGGATAATTTGGTATTTAGAGATCCACACAACAGAACAAGAGATTATATCATGACAATAATTGCATTTAACTATGTACAAACTACTGAAACAGTTAATAGAGGCTTGGAAATGTTTTTCTTTTCAGTGGCCAGAGGACAGTGTTGTTAAAAATATGCGTACCTAAAATGTACATGACCGTTAGAAAAAATGATAAAGGTCATTGTATTTGCATGTCATTATTTCATGTCGAGTTTCTTCGAATCATTACCTATCAGTTTGAATGTGTCTAGTGGCGTGTGTATGGTTTATTTAAGGTAGTTTAACTGATGATGAATATTTTTCTTAGAGACTCCTGCTTTCAAACATTTTTCTTTCTTTAGAGATGAGGCGTGAGAAAGTTTAATTGTTACGCAATCCTAAACATTTTTGTTGACAATGATTACATTGAATCAGATAAGAAATTGAAAAGCCTGCAAACTACATATTTCACATTGTATTGTACACTGTATGTCCATGTTGCCAAAGGAAGATGATGCGTCGTCTGTCGTCTTTGTCCTCATTGCAAAAAAACTTATTCACGTGCAATCTCACTCTCAATCTATCGGAATTCGGTAATGCAGTTTTCTGAAATTGCTCATCAGTGAATTCTGGGAATAGCGTAAATTTATAAAATAAAATAAAATGGTCAGTGATTCATGTTATCTTTCGTATTTTGCTGCTATTCGAAGGACTCCGTTTTAGGTGATTATTCATAATAGGAAGCAGTGGTTAACATGAAACATTGTAGAATACAGGTACTCATCTAAAAAAATCTTTTGAGACAATATAATTTTCAGCTCACATGCTACCAATAATAAATATTATATCACCCATCAGTCAAGTCATCATTACGATTATCATGTCAGTTGACTTTTTTATTCCTTTCCGTTATCCTTGTCCTGAAACGCTTCTGCTGTCTCTGCTGCAGAGAATCCCTTTCTTCAGCATTGATCAAGTTCTTGGATCAATAAAATTGACAATGCCATTTTTATCCTCCATTATTCGTCTCGTTTTTCATTCACTAGTTCGTTTCATTCATATCATTTCAATAATGAGCTCCCTACCTCGACAAACGACAATCACGAGTTCACTATCACCACCATCAAAAATCAATCCTCATATACCATAATGTGCGCACACTAGTTTTGTCATGATTTTTTTTTCATTTAAACTTATTCACTAAGAAAAGTGAAAAGCACACATCACATTAAGCAGTTGACAGGTAACTGATGATGGAAGTGGAGGTAGTGTTCATGTCATTGTTTAATTAGACACCAGACACCAAAGAACCAGATTCCACAATGAGAATGATCATGACACTGAACGAATAACGCTTTTACTAAAAAGCAATGTTGCATTTTGCATTCACTGGCATCGCAAATATCGCAATATCAGTTTGCTGAAATTTCCAAGTAGCTGATTTGGCATCAACGGTATTGAGTGACATAGAGAGCATACCTATGATTATCTGTGTCTTATTTAATTAGTTAATTTTTCTTGATAACTATCTGTCAGTGTATCTTTCAAATCATCTCACTATATGCAACAAAGACATTCTCAGAATTAATTTACGAAGGAAATGAAGAAATGAACAGAGACGATGAAAAAATCATTACCGTATGAAAATCTTTATGATAATTATATATTTTTATGGTAAAGGTTAAAATATAGAGCTGCTGATGGCAAGCAAATTCTCGTAAGCGGTTCAACAAAGCAAAAATGATTTTTTTGATCTGATCTAATCACAATTTAGTGATTACCAAATGTACAAGTGTTGCATCGATTTGTGATTTTCTAATCATGAGATGTGATAGCACATTATATAATTTAGGAAAATGAAATTATAATGTTCATGAAATCACGAAGTAAAATGCTAAAAGGGGAAATATTTGTTGGTAATTATTAAAAGACTATTAATAGACGTAATCGATTAATCGATGATCTTTATCGCGAAGGCATGATAGTGGAGGAACTTTCTAATAAATCTGATAAATATCCTGTTCTGTTGTGTGTGACTTCTAATAAAAGCGTTTTAATTGATTCCTTACATTAAGGTAAGCGCTCAGTTATGATTATGAAGTATGGTAATATGGTAAATCGCATGTGGGAAATAAACTCAAGTATATAAGACAATGAAAAACATCAATTAAAATAGCGTCCCCATCTTGGTAAAGCATAATATTACCTGTAATGATATAATTGGTAATATTAAATAGACTAGAAATTAATTTACATTTTAAAACATTCTATTCAATTTGCAATGTGCATATTATCATTTAAATGCTCGGGGAGTTATTTGGTCTATTCCCAATAAACACATCAAACACATACAACATACCAATTATTATATGGCACGACAGAACAGGATCTCAGATTTTCCGTTCAATTTCAGATTCAGTTCAGTTGACGTTTTTGTCCTAATTCCTATCAAATCAATGCAGTTTGGTATGAATATCTGTAATTATCCATAATTTAGACATACTATTTCAAGGAGGAGGAAGATGAAGGAAAAACTTGAGAAAAATTATTTTACTTTTCCGTTTCATAAACAACCTTATTCAAGAACCAATGTGATTATGTAAACTGTCAATTAGCTTTTAATTAAAGCTGGTAATTAACTATTAACTTTGTATGAAACATTTGCAGCAGAATTGCATATTGAATTTTCAATAAAAATGATAAAAGGCGGAAATTTTGTTGCAGGTACTTAGTAGTGCAGAGTGCAGTGGTGTAGGTAGCAGTAATTAGCAAAAAATAAGAACAGCTCACTAAAAATCACTTGATCGAAATTACGTTTGAATGCGAGGTTAAGTGAATTAATAAACATGTACATAAGATTGTAGCAATAAGAACAACATAAGTACATACAACATTCATATCTACCTGAATAATTTGTAAGACAATCTTTCCCCAAATCTGTAAATTGCGGAATGATACTTATCTAAAATGTGAATCTTTAATCTTTATATGCCGAAAACGAGTCACCTTTGCAAGTATGTAATTTGATAATGGCAATGGCTAATGTGCTACAATATATTTTTCACCGAAACATAGACTGATCATCAGTCTCTCATAGTCTCATTCCTGAAGTGCAGAAACGCTGAACATATTACACGAATAAACATCAAGTTTTGAAGTTTTGCACACTAAAATCAGTAACTCGCAATATGAGTAGTAAATGCAAATAAAATTCTCATCAACTTTATATTTAAAAAAACATGTACTTCAAGAAAACCTACCGCTCATCTTGTAGCGTAAATATTATCGGACTTTTAGCACAAACTTAACCGAAACTAAAAGTTCCTACATGCTAAAAGTGGGTCAATTTCATGTCATAAGTCCCTATGTTTGATTGTAAGTTTATGATCTTCATGTATGTCACAAGGAGCTACAATTTGGCAATACATTCCAATTGTCATCTAATAAGACCCGAGAACTGCCGTCACCCATCGATTAAAATTGACTGATGGTGTGTCGGGAGGAATTCAATATTAATGCTGCTGTTGATGGCGATATAAATGCATGCGCAACGGTTTGTAATAGATGACAAAAGCTACCGAATGGGGTCCACCGACCAGAATAACTAGATCGAAGTTACGAAATGGAGAGTAAAGAAAACGCCAACATTGCCAACTATCAATTATGCAGCCTACATACAGCCAGCAACCGGCAAAAGACAATAAGACCTTTATTTATAGTAGTAATGAATAACCCTTTCATTTCAATTAGCACCTGTATTCATTCACAAAAAAATGATGGATGAGACAAATATGTAAAGGTAATGCATTCACCAACAAAGAATGCATACAACTAACAATACTCACTCATCATATCGAATTCTTTGTATAATTAATCAAAAACCTCTACACAAATTCCACAGTCATACACAGCTCTAATATTTTTTTCGAAACTTTTATTCATCTACATTCTGCATTGTAATTGTAACACTATTGCAGTAGACTAGTGGTAAATTAGTAGGTACATGTGACATTAGGTACTTACATTTTGTTCCAATAAACGTGTAAAAATGGAATGTGTTTGAGAGATCTCCATACTTAAAAGTTATTGTTAGTCATTTGACCAACTTAAATTGTTTAACATATTAAATGATTAACTTTACAAAATCGCGAATAAAGTCTACATATCGAAAGTAGAACTTTGTAAAACCTAAACTAAATAATCCCTTAAAAATAAAATTCGTAAATAAAAAGTGAATTAAAACACCGGGTCACCAGTATCAGACTTTTAAACGACAAATTGACATGGTAAGAACGAAAACAAAACCCTTTCAATTTCTTTAACGTTTTGTACTTACACAAATACTTACAAAATATTTAACTTACGATTAGCTACACATGCACATGCATAGTTTTTTCGAATTGCAAGATTTTCGTGTTTAGTTTGTTTAGAGAAAATCATTTCTTCAGTTTACACTATCTCAAGTATCTCACTATCTTCATCCTCGTCATCATATTCATCTTCATCCCGCTCATAATCCCCATAAGATTTGCCTCTAAAGTCCAAAGCCACGTAATCTTTGTCGGAAGGATCATCATTTTCAACGGAGACATATTCTTCCTCATCATCCTCCACATCCACTTCGACATCACTAGGTTCTGGAGTCGTAATCTCTTGCTTGATGAAAATGAGATTCTCCTCCATTAGGTCCTTTGGAGGGGTTCGTGGTGGTGAGGTGACACGATGGTTATCTGTCAAGCTGCTTGCAGCACACTTATTATCAACGTTAGCATCGTTAGCATTTTTATAGAAGGAATTCGGAAGCTCGATTCCTACAGAATAGCGTTGAACAACGGTGTTGATCACGTCCAGAATGACTTCTGGGTCCTTGATACGGTTTCGGGCCTGTTTGTGAGTACGACGCTGGACGCAACGGCGATTATAGTTGCTCCTCCAGGAGTGGTCAATATCAGCAGCGCGACCATAAGGAATACGGCGAGCATTGGTGGGACGACGACCACGCTTGACTTTTGGAGACACCGGGGAAGGCGACTTTTCATGAAAGAAAGCTTCATCAGCATCAATATTAACAACGTCTGTAGAATCACTTTTAACATCAACAGGTGAACTGCTTGGATTAGGGGATGAGGGATGATGATCACTGTCCCAATTACTTGGCTCGTTGTTTTCTTCGTCTTCAGACGTAGTTTCAGAATCAGATGGCTGCACGATTTCTAGGAACAAAATGTGAAGATGATTTATCGTTTTTATTTCTACAAAAATAATGTTTAAGGGTTCTTCAGTCATATGAACTGTATTGTATTCTTACTGTTTTCTGGATATAAATTGATGGCGAGCACAAAAAACATTTTGTTTTTTCCAGTGGGGTCAATAAATGGACTCCGTGCTGCTTCTACGGTTCGTGGCCACCTGTAATTCTTGTTCTTTTTTTGACGGTGTAAACCTGAACAATAATTAGTTAAACCGCAGGTGTTGTGTATGCGATTAGTGCTACTATTAAGAACTGAATACTGCGTGAAAGCATGAAATTCCCAACCATTAGACGAAGACGAACCTTTGCCACTTTTGGCATTCTGGAAAAGTAATCGCAAGGATTTTTTCTGATTACCATTGCCACCTGAAGATTCTGTCTCCATCATTGATGTGTTTTGTGCTTCAGACAGAACCGTAGCCATTCCATCAACTGATGAGGATTCTTTCTTATTGTAAATGGGGAAAGTTGGGAACTTTCTTCCGTTCGAAAGTGCAGCTTCCGATTCCAGAAGCATTTGCTGGCGTGTGCGTCTAGTTCTTTTCCCAGTTGTAGGCTTTTCTTTGGCCATATTGAAGATGTAAATGCGATGTCCAGTGTCCACTACTGTGACTGGAATGAATGGATCTAGCTGTTTCTTCTTTCTCCCAAACTCACAACTTACTAGACAAGCCAAGGGTATCCACACTGCAAAACAATAAAATTGACTTATGCATACATATACTACATCGAGTTAGGTACTGACAATTATTTTTGTGACATTAATTATTCATACCCGTCTCACGTTATACGTTTATCCTACTAACTACCAACCCAGCTTAATACAAATTAAGATAAATACAACGAAATTAAAAGAAAGATAATTATGTACACAGGGAAAGGGGGTCCAATAACGGTCACAAAAAAAATTCACTTATTGAATTGTTTTAAAAAACCACTTGAAAATGGGCGAATACATATAACTGTCTATTTTATTCAAAAAACGGTTACTTCCAAATATTTTGAGTGATAATTATTGTGTTGGTTCATTAACCTGCACAATCATTGAGTTCAGCTCACATAGCAAAGCCAGTATGAGGACATTGAATTCTTGTGCGTTGCAAACATGGGAAAGTACTGGCGTTGGCAGTGGCAGCTTAGCTGTCTGAGTCTCGTCTGGGCTGAATGAGCAGGTGAAAGACCAAAGAATCAAAAGTTTTTGCAGTATGTAAATATGCCGAAATTGGGGGAAAATGCATATTATCATGTGACAGCCTACAATGCAATTATGCAAAATGCAACCATGCAACTCAATTTCAGCCAGTCTCATTCTCATTGGATAATTTTCGAAACATTGAATTATTGATTTCATTCAGCGATTAGATACTGCATGTGACATGGTGACGGAATGAATGGAAAATGTGAAAATTCATAAATAATGTAATATACTTACGATTATACCATAGTAATTAGGGCGTAGGGACTAGTATGATGACCGGTGACCACGAACCCTTCCCTTCACTCCGGGAGGAAACATAACATGCCATTTAGTTTAGTCATGGTCGGTCATGATTTGTGGACCATTTTTTAAATTTTAATTTTGATGGTCTGATGATGTCTAACATGAATTCGTATATCTTATATGCATATTTATATAGAGTACACCTACACGTAGAGTATTTTTTAAATGATAAGATGATGTAAAGTCTCTTACCGTCCTTCTTCCTGCGTCGTATAATTTTGTTGGTTTTTTCTTTGCTTCTTTAATCCTCGCTATGACTGGCTGGACATTTTGGCTGCATAAACTACACTTTTGCATTGCAGCTGACTTGACCCCTTCAAACTAGAATTTCCGATCAATGACACATCTGTGTGATCTGTGCAAATGTATTTGTATGCAACACCAACAACATAAAATTCGAATCCTTTCCAATCCCACAAAAATGCTCTTTTACATTTAATTTTATGGCAAACGTCTTTGTTTCCTGTTTTTTTCGTCCAATCCAACCATGTGCTCATGTGCATGTCCACGCGACGAACAGCAAATAGCTATACAAATTGTATCACCTTCCCCTCATTGTTTCACAAGGCTAAGCACCAGTGAGTGCAAAATGCTAGATTGCTCCATTCCATGCATGTTGTATACATACTCAGCTCTCATGTGTGCAATCTGCATGAATGTTGTTTCTTGTCTATCTATCCCTGTCGGTTTCTCTTCCTGCACACGTGCTATTGTTGATTGTTGTCGAAACTGAATTCAATCGAAACCGATATTCAAATTTCAATTTTAATCCCAAAAACTGGCACTGGAAGTGTGAGAGTATCTTATCTTGAGCTGTCAAGTTGACTATCAACTAGAAACATCGACAACACAAGCGAACAATTTAGAGCGTTCGAAAACCTGTTGACGAAGACGTTGTCTTGTTTTTTTTGGATTTTGGAGTTTTCGGACTGTTTCAGTTGGCATAATCATTTATTTAATGAGCTGTTAGTATGGCTGAGTTTGTACAGTTAAGGAAGGAAAAGTGGGTGGAGCCGTTGTACCATTTGGAGAAGCTGGAGTTGCTGACTAAACAAGAATTACGGTATGAATGTCGCTTTTGAAAATGTCTAAAATATTTAGGTCATAGGCCAGGAATCAATATTGTATGATGTATGTTTAATTAATGTTGAATGTCTGTTTAAAAGTAACTTGTTTAACGCATAGTTCATCTTTTGTTGGTACTTTCAGTTCTGTTATATTCACTGTGGGCGAATTTGAAAACAAGATTCAATCTCAAACTCGGAAATTGGAAGATATTCTGGCGTACATTCAGTTTAAATGTGATCTTTTGTTAAAGTTGAAGGAGGTGAGGAAGGTGAGTTAAACTTTTATTATTAGCTATTATTGACATGCGTTAATGCGTAATCCACAACCTTCTCAAACTCTTAAATGTTTATTATCTACATTTTGCAATTTTTTTAAATTATTGACTATTAAATCTATTCTAGTCCCGAAACCAGTACGACCTCACAGAAGAGATTGACAGATTTATATATAATGAGATACGGTCGCAGTTTGGTTCTGCAGAAATTAATTTTACACACAACGTTGACTTTTGGAATGCCAAACTTAGATTTGTTGCGAATATTGTGGTAAGGATTTCCATTTCATCACGACTTATATCTTCTGTAAATAGTTTTGTGTTTAAGTGATCCATATTTCATAAAGTTTAATAATTTATGTATTGTAGCCGGACCAAGACAAGGAAAATGAATTTAATCGCGTGTTCAAAAAGATGATCAACTATTGTGGGCGTGCAGATTTGGAGGTATACAAGAATTGTGTCGACTATTTATGGACTTTTGCGAAGAGACCGCCACTCACGGCGAATCCTAAAAAGAAAAGAAAAGCTTCTACTCGAAGGGATGTCTCAAAGTTGATGGGTTCCATACGGAATTTTACGAAGGAAGCCATCCGAAATTTCCCCAGAAATCCGGATGCTTCAATCTGGGTAATGACCAAAGGAATCTGTTGTTAACCTGTTAACTCTTGCTTTTACATAAATGTGTGGATTTTTATCTTAAATTAAACTTTGTTTATTAATTACAGCTTCTCACTACGGAACTGAAATATTTGGAACTTCTCCGTGAAGAAGAGGAAATCTACAATGAAAATCCAAAGATACCTGTCCCGTTCAGCATTGAAGACGAGGTTGAAAAGTCGGAAAGACTGATTGGTGTGATTTATCGCAATCTTGTAGCCAAACATGCGGAAACGCCATCAGTTTATATTAAACTTTATGAAGCAATTCGGCTGCTTCCTCTCTTGGAAGCCAGACAGCTATCGAAGAAAGTATATTCACATATAATAGGAGTAAAACACAGAACACCTGAGATGATTGATTGGCTACTAGGAAGGTCAATTGATGAAAATAAAACAGAGTAAGTTAATTAGTAGTTTTGCAACTATAAAGAAAAGTAGGTTAGGTGGTATGAGGTACTCAATGTGTTCTTTTCTTTTCAATGTAGGGAATTTATTGAAAGCGTAAACCAGGCTCTATCTTCCTCTCATCCTAAACATAAGATGCTGGAATTATGTACCGAAAAAATTAACTGCTTCATTGAAAAACTGGTGATAACCCGAGACCCGGAAAATCGTTTACCGAAATTGCTTGATTTCTATACTCATCTGCTGCACAAAGACAATCCAGAATGGAACCAAGTATCTTCAGAAGCACTGCACAAGAGTAGAGTGAGTTTCTTGAAAGCAAAAAATCTTAATCCTGATTTTGGCTTAAACTTCGCAAGGTATACTTACTTCATGCCTTTAATCATTAAATCTTGCAGATCCATATCATCAAAAAGTTATCTCTACTTATGGAATCCTTACCTAAAGATAATGATGACGTGTATCTTTCAAAGCTCCAATCGTTTCAATCGGAACACAATCCTGAGGAAACAATCAAACATTTTGTGAAGAAGTTTCCATCCAGTTTTGTTTTGGTGAAGGAACGAATCCTCCAGATTTTGTCGCAGACTGATGAAGACAAAGTGAAACCGAGCCTGATCTGTAGATACCTTGATGAAGTGAATTGGAAACTTGCGGAAGACGGGGAAGGTCTTAAATTCCTTCAGTTTGTTTATTACTCGTTCATAACCTTGAAGAAATTAAGCAAGGAATCCAAACTGGATCTATTCCTAAAGATATCACCGAGTAAAATACCTGAAATGAATGAGATTCGCCTATTGCACCTGAAAAAGATGTACATTGAAGATTTGGAGCATGGAAGAGACTTTTATATGAGATTCAGAATACTCACTTCAGACTGGAGATTTGCATCTGAAGTTGTAAGGATTGAAACAACTGCCTGCAAGGACGGTGGAAAACAATCGAAAGTTATACTGTTGGCTTATGAAGACGCACTGAGATTAGCAGGTTCATCTGCAATAGGTATGATTTGATCAAAGCAAGTTAGCTTTAGGAAGACTTGCTGCATGTCTTTATTCGTATTCTAGATAACAATTTGGTGTTTTTTTTTATTCCAGAACCATGGAAGACATGCATAATGAGTAAACTTTCACTTCGAGGGGAAAAGGAAGCTAGTGCCTTGATGCAACGTGCCCTTAAATTATTTAGCGGGGAAAAGAAAACTACTTGGGAGTACGAAGAGTTATTGCTATTTTCGCAGAAACTCGCTGTGACCTCCTCATAATTTTTTTACTTATTGATTATAAAAGTTTAATAGTTTAGTAGGCTGAAATTTTTGCATAATATCACATGATATAATATATGTTATGTAATTTAATTTATGTTTTATCGACTATGTACTATGTTACAGTAGTAGTAAATTAAGTGAGTAAACTGAAGTATTTTTTGTTTTACATCGGAGATTGAATTAGAAACGTTTTGTTTCACATTATTTACGAAGTAGTGAGAGTGAGATTAATGCAGTGCAAGTAATTATTTACATAATTTGAAATAATTTCTCATATCATACCGAGTATGCATATGAGTAGGTGTGTCCCACCTCCCTCCCCGCAGTAGTACAGCAAATCTTATCCTCTGTCAGGAAGTAGCGTTTTTTTAGACATTTTGGTGCTATCCTCTCTTGCCATCATGCGCGCTTTAGGTATACGTGGTTTAGTTAGAGCGTGTCCTTAGAGCCAACTCATCGTAGGTATTTAATTATTGATTGTTATAGATTTTAGGATCCATATATCACATTTTGTAAACCAATTATGCATGCAGTGCAGGTTAAAAGTTAAGATTCATAGCTTGTGTGCAATACAAATACCTATTCATCCGACTTTAAAAGTACCAGAGCGAGAGCGACGCAAGCACACATCACATAGCCATCGATTCCTTCCTCTCATCTTAACCCAAACACGGTCGTCGTGAGGGAAGTAAAAGTAAAAGCAGCAAGGGAGAAAACAGCAACTCATTCCATTCCACGACACACACCGCTTGTCGCTCTGCTGTCAGTTGCTGTTTCGCTTCGCTGCTACTCTTGTCCTTGCGTTCGTCCGTGCCTATCATCAATCAACTTTTGACTAGAACTAAATTGCTGATAATTAATTAAAAAATTTTTTTTGTTAGTGCCGAGTTGAAGGTTCCCTACCAGCTTACTCATTATCTACTTAAATCCAGTCACATCTATCTAAAAGGTTAGTTGAGACTATGTTACCTTCTTATTTGTCTCATTCATTCTTTCTAATAGTCAGTTACTTTATTGCTGTTATCTTATTTCATGGTCTTTTATTTTTCTTTCAGGTCACAGGTTCCAAAATGAGCGACTCTGTAGCGTCTGGTTGTCGTTGGGTGCCCCTTGAATCCAATCCGGAGGTAAATTAGCATTTTTGACTTGTCATACTAATCAATAATCAACATAAGATGTTGGCGTTTTCCTGCATGTCAAATGAAATATTGGATGTCTTATTTAATTTTCTCCAGGTTTTAACGAAATACTCCAATATGCTTGGAGCTAAGGTGGGCAAATGGGTTGATGTATTTGCCTTGGATGAGGATTGTCTACAGATGATTCCGAAGCCAGTTGTTGCAGTTATACTCTTGTTCCCGGTTTCTGAAGGAGTAAGTCAAAGTTGTTAATCTTGTTATGAAAGTAATGTAAGAAATGCAGTCTATTCAAAAGCCTTTTATAAAGTTGCTGACACATCATGTTTGGTCACGTTGCGTTGGTGTGCACGTTTTTTTGTACTTTATCGTCTATCTCGATCTCGTTTGCGCATTAATTAATGAGAATATTACTATTTGTGACACCGCATTTATTGATAGTTATTTGTAAAATATATAAAAGTACTAATTTGTTTATTTCTCATTTGATTTCAGTACGATGCTTTTACAAAGGAGCAAGACGCTAGTTTAGCTGAGAAGGGACAGGAAGTGAGCAAAAATCTGTTTTATATGAAGCAATATGTGGGCAACGCATGTGGCACTATTGGCATGATGCATTCCCTGGCAAACAACACTGACGCGTAAGTAACTGCAAAAATAATAGTGGTTGATAACCATCCTATAATTATTCCATTCCAGTGGCTTTTTCGGGACATTGCTATTTATAGCAATGCCCTTTTTACCGCTGGAAAATGAAATTCGTGATACCGCAAGGGGAGCATGGTTTGTCTATGCTTCCTGTCCATAATATCACTACAAAATTACAATTATTAATTTAATATCAAAAATCAAAAATGATGATATAACTGATTAAGGTATTCGCAGTAAAATAATAATAATAAGTCTTTCTGTTTTTCGCAAATAGTCTTCAACTGAAGGATGACTCGACACTCGCAGAGTTTATCAAGCTGACTGCTGGTATGGATCCAAGTGCTCGCGGACATGAGCTGGAAAAATTCAACCGTATTGCGAGTGCCCATGAAGAGGTAGCTGCGGAAGGGCAGACTGCTCCACCGTCAGCGGAAGATAAGCTGGTCTGTCACTTTGTCGCATTTGTCCATCAGGATGGGAGCCTGTATGAATTGGATGGGAGACGCGCTGGTCCAGTTAATCATGGACCGACCACGCCAGAAAATTTGTTGAAGGATGCAGCCGTCATTTGTCAGCAGCGAATCGCGCGTGATCCTACTGAATACCAGTTCACTGTCTTAGCTTTAACCACCTCTGAAGCAGCATAATTATAAAATGTGTGAAAATACTTCTTGAAAGAAAAAAGATCTTTAAAAATGAATAACGTTAGATAATTCATGTAGCTTTAGTTTTGATCTATTATATACCCTCAGCACATCCACAACCTTTAGTTTTTGAAAATGTAAAGTATTTAGTTTTAAGCTCATAGCAGAAGCTTTAAGCAGTACCAAAGCACCCATATAATAAAGCAATGTCCCTTATCATCAAGGTTTTGAACTGAGAATTTTAGGCAAGCCTAAAATACCTATTATAGTCCTAGAGGAATATAAGAAGTGTGATAGTGATAATTACAATTGTAATGAACTGATGTAGAGTAAAGGCTGGATCTCCCAAGCTCATATGTCCCCATTGAATTGGACCAATATATTAATTGAAACTTGCAAGCATAAGTATTATTGTAATATTTATAAAAATGTGTATTCTAATTGGCAAACAAATGGTACATTTTATGATGAAATATGAATTTATGTGATGAAATGTTATTTGAAATGATGCTTACATAAATTAAGAGTTGAATTTACACTTACACAATGTACAAGTTACAGATTCACAATATTTATGAATCTTCCCATCTTTTGATGGGAAGGAATAAAAAGCTTTTGATATTGTATTGAAATGTAGTTTGTGCTGTTATGGCTTGATTCTTACTCATAAGTGGCAGACTAAAGCGTGGAGTTAGCATATATACCTGTGTAGTTACTTTGGTTTTGTCCAGATTTGTCATACAATTTCTTGAAGTTTGTTTCATTTTGGAAGTGTTTTCGTGACATTATTTTGTCGTCCATCACTGTTCGTTTACTTGTTTTGGATTTGTTTGGCTTCTCCAATCTTGCATAATTCAATAAAATGGAGATCCCACGGGGCGACATCACCAAAACCGTTTATACGCTTGTAACTCAACCTATTTTCATTCTTTTGTTTTGTTGAATTGATTTTGATGCTCGCAGTAATTGGAACCGTTAATGATATAACGATTTCTTCTTAGATTCGTGAGCAAAAGCATGCCGAAGCGATTGAAATCTTGGAGCAATTACTGGAAATGCAGCCTTGTGTATGCACATAGCATATTTACCTTTTACCTTACCGTTTCATTCGAATTTTTCGTTCGTTCTGAAAATAATTATATTCGATTTCACGTGGGACTTTCAGAGTCGCGCTGCCCTTTCACTTCTTGCACACTGCTATTTTTACCTTCAAGAATTTGGGGACTCTGCTTATGCATACGAACGCTTAGTAAAGCTGTACCCGGAAGTGCCGGAGTATAGATTGCATCTAGTCCAATCTCTTTATAATGCCACCCTTTACGAACAGGCTTTGGAAGCCTGTAAATTTCCTGGGGAGTGGGAATCTGAGTCACCTTTGGATCCCGAGCTGAGAGAACAGTTTACTAAACTGAAGGCAGCTGTACAGTACTGCTGTGATGAAACTGCAGACGCTAAATGTCTACTGGAGAACTGCTCCCAATATGACCCTGACACCGCTATAAATCGGGGCTGCATTGAATACAAAAATGGAAACTTTCAGGAGGCTCATCACCACTTTGAAACAGCAGCAAAATCTACTGGATTTGAAGCTAGGTTGTGGTATAATCGGGCTGTGACGGCTTACAAACTTCTGGATATCCCAAATGCGGCTCATTTTGTCGGTGAGACTAATTCCATTGCAAAGTATCCACATAAATGTTTTAACTCAAATATTTCGAGCTTAAAGAACTGGAATGTATTATGTGCAGGGGAAATCATCCAGCACGGTGTCCTCGAGTATCCCCAACTTGGAGTTTGCTCTGTGACCGATGGTTGGGAGGGGATTGCCAGCGTCGGCAACACTAGATGTCTGCATGAATCTGCTTTGGTAGAAGCATTGAATTTGAAAGCTGCCATTGAATATGATCTCGGGAAATGTATGACTTGGAATATTTGTATCTCTTGTCACACATTATGCATTAACATTAATTTATGCCAATCTCATATTTTGTGATAGTTGAGAGTGCAAAAAAGAGCATGACCGATCTTCCTCCAAGAAATGAAAACGAACTGGATGCCATCTCACTTCACAACAATGCCATACTTAACATTCAACCGAATCCTGTGGAGACTTTAAAAAAGCTGCGTTACCTTCTAGATCAGGATACATTCCCACCGGAAACTTTACAAAATCTCTTGATTCTGTATTCTCGATATGAGCAATATGATTTGATGGCGGACTTACTCGCAGTCTATAGTGGATATAAAGAAAAGTATTTGAGTCCGGTAGGTGAACTGTCTGTGCATTTTTGTCTTGTGTAAAAGTTTCAGACGATCTTCTTATCGATAAAATACTTGTTCATTCTTAGTTTTTGCAAAGCTTTTTTGAAGCGTTGATCAAGCGAGAAACGAACCGAACAGAATCACTTAAAATGTTTGAGAAGCTGTGTAACCAGTTGTCCGATAGCCTTCGAAAGATGATCAAGCAGGTAGATGATATGAAAGTGACCGGAGACGAGGAAACTGCAAAGAAATTGTGCAGTGAATTTGATGAATTGATAAATCAGTATGCATTAAATAATTACACCGATATCGCGTTAATGAGCTGGTACATCGATTGGGCAATTTTTTATAGAGATGCTCGTTTTCTTATCATTTTGTTTTCATGCTTAGAAGCTACATGCCCACCATCATGCAAATGGGTAAAATACATTGGGACCAGGAAGATTGGAGCTCTGTGGAAAAGGTGCTTCGTCAAGGAGTGGAGTTCTGTGATGATCGGGATTGTTGGATGCTCAATGCAGCCCATGTTATTTTCATCCGAGGGCAAGATTACTCTGAAGCCACTGCATTCTACGAAGGGGTCACACGCAAATATCTTGACAAAATCTTGGAAGTCAGTGCCATCGTTCTCGCAAATCTTTCATGTTGTTATATCCTCGTTCAAAGCAATGATGACGCAGAAACTCTTATCAATCGTATCGAATCCCAGGAGGAAGAACTTTTGAAAAAGTTTCCAGAGTTGAAAATGTATCATCTTTGTATTGTAAATCAAGTCATTGGAACAATGTACTGTGTCAAGAAAAACTACTCGTTTGGTATTTCCCGAATCATCAAAAGTCTCACGGACAATTTGCCCGTGAGGCTGGGACCAGACACTTGGCATTATGCTAAACGCTGTCTTCTAAGCATGATGGAGGAGACAGTGAAGCACAAGTTAGAGGTGGATGAGAAGATGCTCAAGGATTGTATTCAATTTTTGAAAAAGTGTGAAGGTTATTTTGAAAGTTAATTGATACTTATTTAAAAAATCATTTGTCACGCGATTAATTTTTCCTGTAAAAATATGTATTTCTAAATAATTACTGGTTATAATATCATTACTCGTTGCACGAAAATATTTAGAACATGGAATGTCAGTCTCTAGCGTTGTGGAAGAAAGGAATCCATTGAAAGATCAACTAGACATTTTGCCTTCTACCTACGGGAAAAAGACGGTTGCATATGAAGCACGCTACTTACGATGGCTCCTTCAGAAATTAATTGAGCTCTGAAAAGAATTTAAAAAAATGCATACAAGTTGTGATGATGAATATGATAGTAAGTTAAGTATAACAGTTAGCATGTTATGATGTGTGTATGTAGGTATATTATTATCTAAAATATTATGTGATATTGGCATTAAATAACTTTTCTATAAAAACACAAAGAAAAAATAAAAAAATCTCACAACTTTATCCCGTTGAATTCAAAGGATCAATTCATTTTCCTCGTATGCGGTTGGCTAAATGATGGGAACTGTGCACAGGAGAAAAAACGATAATTTTAGTGCTAAACCGTTTAAATTCTAAGCATTAATTATTTGCACGTTTTTCGTGCAAGTTTTTGTTCTACATAAAAACTCGATCTTGTTGCATAAGGCAAACGATAAACATATTAGTAGTCGTAGAGTGAACAAGGCTTATCTTCTTCACTTTTTGGTATCATACTACCAAAACTTCACACTATTGTAATTGATTCTCTGTAATCACACTATTGAGACTATGACTGTGAATTTTTCATTACATTTCACAAATATAATGCATAATAATGAAATGAGTATTATGGCATGCTGAAAAAGGCTTTGTTTGCGGGCATGAAATGATCGTTGCCCGTTGCACAAAATATATAGGTAGTTCGCGTTCAAAAATATTGCAAATAAATTTATTTATCGCAAATTCAGCAGTTTCTGATAAGATAAATGTGGAATTTTTCCCCATTTCAGGCAAGCTAGGAAATGAAACTACATCTACCAAACGTCATATACTGCATATAATATTAGCTTTTGTCTTGAATCGATTCCTGTTTGAGCTATGTGAATTTAAAAAAAAAAAAAGGTTTTACATTACAATTCTTTTATTACCAGTTCCCAGTTGGGTTGCGTGTCAGCAAGACAGCATATTAGGCAGAGGCAAGGGTTTTTAGCCTCATAAATTAATCTGGCTCTAATAGCCAAAGATTAATTCTACAGTGGAGTCCCGGCTTATGAATAGGTAAATCATTAAATATAAAAAAAATTGCAACATATCATCAGTACTTTACGATTGAATGAGAGTGAGTACGACTGTATGTCCCTCACGGAAAGAGATGGCAGATTTTCACATTGTCACCGGAAGTTTCATAAGTTAATAAATAAGTATTAGATATTCAAATACGTAATATCTACGAGTGTGGTGAAGGTCATGCATTGCATGCTGTGTCTCACCGGAAGAGCGTTTTACAGTTCAAGAGACCAAGGATTGCAAGTGAGATTTTAAAGCTATCATTTTATGCTGTGTGATAGCCGTGCATCTAAAGTTGGTCCATGCTTAGTAGACATTGATGATTAAATGTGACAGGGTATATGTAATTCATTTCTCACAATTTAAAAGAATATTCCGATTAAACGCGTGCATCAGTTTTACTTTACAAGCTCTTCTTGAGCCTGGCAAATACTCATATATAAATTTGCACATGATCAAATAAACTTTTTCAACTCTCAACAAATGCTAATAATTTTCTGTAATAAAAATTCCTGTTTTATGTTCATGAAAATTAAAGTAGATATCTTAATGTGAAACACAACAAAACGCTTCAGTTTGCAGTTGTTCTTCAAAGATTCAACGCGAGCATCATCAAGCAAGCATTTTATGCATAATGTGAAATATGCAATCTTGCAGTGCAGTGAATGTGCTTTAAACTGGCAATAAACGTTGCGTCATCATTAACAAAATAATAGCAATCATTGCTAAATGTTTTTTTGGAGATCATTCGCTGCAGTGTCGCATCCAAGTAATCTTCCTCTTCTTTAAGACCGCTTGTTATTGATAGATGATTCATTCATTATCATCATGTAAGTAATCAATTATTGAACTCATTCTGGATATAAGAGTACACAGTAGGTGCCGGTAAAAGAGCCAGGGTCATAATTTTAATGTATTTTTTAAAAACATTTATTTTCATTTTCTTTTGATGTGACGTTTGTATCAACAGTTTTATATTCTTTGTGCGCTCTCAATAGTCGTCATTCAGGCGTATTCGTCAATGTCAAAAGTCAGAAGATTTGTTTGTGCGATGTTGAATATACTGCTTGGTTTTGGTCCTTATCATTAAGTAAGTTTGATGTATAGTTGATGCATAGTCTTTGAAATGCTACTTGTTGGCTCAAAACTGACAATCTTCATGAATATGAAAGATTTTCCTGCTTCCCTTTCCTTCATGAATATTAATACTCCTCAGTACAAAAAATTTCATTGAGCAGTCATTACTTTTGTTTTCACGGTATCATTCGCGAGTTTTCCAAATATTTGTTTTCGCAGCTTTAATGAATGTCGACAAAAATTGGACGCATTATTAAAATTTTTGTGCTGACAAGATAACAAGTGCTCCCACGTTAGACGTTCTTTGAACAATGCAAATGCAAATTTTTAAGGTACTTGCATTATAATATGAGATTTAAATCTCGTGGGTTAAATTAATTTCCTTAATTTTATGGAGTTAGTATGCATAAACAAGATATTTAGATAAAGTATAATTATGTTTGCGAAATGATTGACTTTCCTGGAGTAATGTGTGTCCATAAATACAGTGCAAACACAGTTTCTGATTTTTTCCCCTTAAAGGTTGATAATTCTTGTAATTTGTGTCATTATTGTTTTAGCTTCAACAAAGGAAGCACGAATGACGAAGGAACTCACAACGGACCAAATAATTGCAAGAAAATGGCAGGTACATCATCATCGCCCCGGATTTGCATTGTTGGGGCAGGGTGAGACGAACAAAATATAAATGAGATACATGTATTTTGTCCATATCGTGAAATAATTAAAAATGTGCTGTTTGCTTTATAGGTTTTCTGGCCTTTGCATGGCAATCCAACTAAAAACAAAGCTAAATTTGGAGTCCTTCACAATCTTTGAAGCATGTTCGGAAGTTGGTGGAACCTGGTACGTTAATACATACCCGGGTTGTGCTTGTGATGTACCCAGCCATCTTTACAGCTTCTCATTTTGTCCTAAATACGGTAATCTAGCGTTTAAGATAATATTACTTCACAATACGTTTTTGTGCAC
>JAQIXX010001823.1:0-29608 GCA_034700605.1 Willowsia nigromaculata | reverse complement strand
AAGAGGGTGATGTTGGATTAGTGGTTATTGTTGATGTTGACCCGGAACTGATCGTATGTTCGATTATATCGGTTGCTGCTGTTGGGGACGGAGGAGTTCGTTGATCAGTCAAATAGAAAATTGGTGCATCAGCAGCAGTGGTGACATTTGGTAATGGCAGAGTGGAATGGCCTAATGGACGGAGGATCACCACCGGATGCAGTGATGTAGCAGTATTGGGATCAGAACTTGTGTCAACTAATGAAGCTACTGTGACAACAGGTTGTGGCTCCTGATTTCCTCCCTGGAGTTGGCCTTGTTGCAGTCCAGTTTCTTGCTTGGGGATTATTGTAGCTGTAGAAATGTAAGGTGCTTCAAAAGCCACAGTGCTAGTTGAAAGTTCTGACTGCTCAGTAGTACCAGAAACTGGTTCAAGTGTTTCAATGTAATATGTCCAGTTGTATGATGGATCAACTTGACGAATTTGGAGGTTCCCTGCGGCACCCCAGAATGCTGTCATCTCATCAAATTTCATTAGCACTTGACCAGTGTAAAATAGTTGGAGCATGAGTCTCATAATTGATGCGGCAATGGTTGGTATGAAGATACAAGATGTGGTGGGTGTTTCATGAAGGGACTAGAAAAAGGAGTAAAGTTAATTTATTCACATGACCTGCATTCTCAACATAGCACTTTGCAACTCGTTGAAATCTCTGCCGGATGTTTTCCACCTTTCTCTTCACAATTTTTCCCTTGCTTTCTAGTGAAAATATAATCGATATGTTCCATTTCTCTATCGATTCGTATGATGATGCTTATTCCCTCGAGTATTTACGAAAGTTAGTATGCAAACAAGCTTTCTTTCATCATTTTTTCTCAAGATGTACACATTTCATTAAAAAACTACACAACCCCCAGTTTCTGAAGAAAATGGAAATGCCCACACATGTATGAGTTGTAAATTTTTAAAATCTACAGACTTACCTCAAAGTATCGTTGAAAAAACGAACTGCTTCTGACCAGTACAAATTTGTGCGCTTTCACAGACACATGATTACAATTGTCCGTTAGAGAAATAGGATGCGGGATTTTACATGGATGTTCCAAACAAATAATGGTGACATCTCCTGTAGAATCTCGTCGATTGAATAGATCCCCAAAATTAAGATCTTCCAGGAGTTGATGATTCTGACCTATAAGATGTCTTCTGACCATGTACCGAATTCCGTCGTCATCATGGACGTCAACTTGTGTAAAGAATGGTCCCCCAGCATTTGCAGGATATTCCACCAATGTATATGGTGGGGGCGGTAAAAGTGCTGACGATGATGTTGCTGGGTCAACCACCGAAGGAAGTAATGGGGAGGGTGTACCCATAATAGGTAATTGCTAATGCTTACGTTTGCAAAAACAGTAGTAAGGTAACTAACGAAACTGTCACTATCGATTTGATCTTGTTTGCATACTTTAAATTGAAAACTTTTATCTGTAGTCACTCACACACAAGAAATGTAAATACTGAAGCAAAAAAAATGCCTTCAAGATGTAAACTTTGTGAGAGGTAATTTAATTAAGTTAAAAGCTTGTTGCATTAACTGCCTGTTCACTGCTTTCTCTTCCACGTACCATATCTAACTTGTTGTTTCTCTGCTTGCTTTCACTTCCATTCTGCTGCTGCCTCACATTTTTTCATCATTTCATCAACAGGCTCATAATGCTTCATGTCTTTTGAGTGCGTGTGTGTGTGTGTGTGTGCGCGCGTGTGGAATTCAACATCAGCTTTTAGTCTTCATCTTTTTTTTAATGCTCTGCTCCGTCCAAAGAAGCTGTGGCTGACGGTTGCCTGGTGAAAGTAGATGGAGAAAGAAGACATTTGCTTTAATATGGAGGTATGTACTCGTTGTGACGTCAGAGTGAAGAATATGCCAGCTTTCTCCTCTCAATTGTGTATTTGCTTATTTCGCTGTTGTGATGTACAAAAATTTGGTGAAATGAGTCATGCAATATTGTAAGTAGAGGAATGAAAGCATATGCAAAAATATGGGCTGAGAGAGGTATTTGTACCAAGTAGAATACTTTATTAAAATATTCCCTTTCAAATTCTTGCGTAAGCTGAAGATACACTAAAACGTGAGTTCGTAAAAATATTTCTAAGGATTCGCACAAGCACATTTTTTTTATGTATCGAAATTAATTAAAAAAGAGTTACGAAGTGCTCGAAAGTGGCACGCATGTAGAATTCTCATCTGCAGGATCTTTTTTTTAAATTTGACTATACACAGTTACTCAGTCATGCAGAAACTAGAGAAAGTAAAGCAGAATGAGATAAACCAATTTTTAAGTATTTATGAGCCCATTTGGGTTTCATACAGATGAATAATTTATACTTTATCCTTTCGTTTCCTTTCACAAGGACGTTTTCTATTCATCAATTTGTTCTGGAAAGTTGGCCATACTAACGACGAATGATTTCTATGAAAAGAGTAACATCAAACGTCCTGCTGGTGTACCACCCACTAATTTTATATCCTTCACTTCTGCCTGACTGATAATTTCAGGTAAAATTCTTAGAATTATTACTTTTAACAGAAAATTCTGCTGCATTAAATCTGAAATGATTAAATAGTATGCAATTAGTGTAAAATCTGACCAATTCAGCTAAACAACAGCTCAGCAAATGGAAAAACCTTGAGTGGCTAGACGTCCCACGGATAAAATTTCTATCTAAGCAGTCGTTTCAGGTTTATCTCAGATTTCTTATTAAAAAAGGTGAACAAACAAAGTGTGCAATGAGATTTCATGCTATGAAATATTTGATTTGTTAATTTATTTAAAGCTTTATTTTATTAGATTATTTGCCGAATAAATCATAACATGCGTCAATAAAGATTAAAATATTTCAAAATCGTTTGAGAAAGTTTGCGTATCCATGCATTAGAAGATGCCTAATCTAATTAAGTTTTACTTACCACAGAAACTGGTTAAACAGATAATGAGTATTTTCCTTCCTGGATGCCAATTATTTGCAAATACTTGGCCTCGTCTATAAACGTGTTAAGCTCAATCTCCGTCATGAATGCTGCCTGGCCAAGATATATGTAGTCTAGAATTTTCCTCATGCTATTTCCGCTCGAGTTTCGCACAAGAATTACTGGATGCTCGGTGGGAGCCATCTGTAAAGAGCAGACAAAAATTGCAAAATAAGTGATTATTTCAATGATGCAAGATTGCAATCAGTGTAAAAATGTAAATCTTACCTGAAGAGCGTCACGAAAGTATAAGCTTCCCATCGACAGTACTAATTGATGAGCTTTCAGAATATCACAGTTCATTCCACAGACAATGGACACATCAGTCGAGTCAGTGCTCCCATACATGTCTGCGAACTTTTGGGACAATACTTTTTCAAAGTCAGTCCATCGTACAAGATACGATGGTTTCTCAATTGGTGGATTCATTTGGAGGTATGGATGTACAAAATTGTGAGAGGAGGAATTTCCGTGGAAATCCCGGTGTACTACCCCTCCACCAAAGAATTCCTTAAAACTGAGAACCGACGGCATCGAGGTGGGCACTTTTGTCAAATTGTATGGCATTTTGGGGGGCGGAAATGACATGTTTGTTAGGGAGTTGACCTCTAATAACTCAATTATGACTATCAACTATAATTATGACGATTGCAATATTCAACACACAATTGAAATGTTTACTTCCTGAAAAAAAAAACACTCTAAATCTATTCGTATCGCTAGAATAATATCCTGTTTTTGGCACCCTTATCGTATAGGTATAATTACAGTTTAGTGTGTACAAAGTCTTTAGATGCCTTTTCCTTGCCAACTTCCCGTCTTTCTGTCTACTCGGCGAAAGTGCTACTGACACACATTTCGAGTGATTCAATGGTTTACTTATATATCTTTGAATTTATTATGTGTGCGAGTAGCCCCATACGGGAAAAAAGTTTGAAGGCCACTTTTCTAGACTAGACCATAATCTGCCTCAACGAAAAGTGGGTTGACTGGCATAACAAACGGTGTACCATGTGCCCTTGTTTTTATGCAACAGTTTGGTTATAACGGTGAGGTAGTCTCTGTTTTGCTCTGCTAGACTAGACCGAACCGAATTGAGCTTGCTTTCTCTATACACTTGGCATTCCTCTACATTCCAGCAGCAGCGTTGCCATTTGGAATAGGAAAAAGTCTATATTATGTCTAGGGCAAAAACTATAGTAACAGAGTGTACGCTTTCCTGACCTACTTTTTTACAGCTCCATCGATAATTTTGACGCTTTCTTCACCACAATTTATTCCAGCGGAAATCAATAATATAATTGCTTACAGAGGCGATTGAAAACGCTTCTGCTTGCCTTCAGAGATGTGGGATTTTGCATAGCTTTATGACTCATTTTTATGAGAAATGTTTTGCTTACAATTTTGCTTTCCAATAATAATAAGCAACAATAAATAAATATAAGTTTTAACATTCAAAATTTTTTGGGTACGATTGTGCAACAAAAAATTTAAATGCTATCAGATTTAACCTTAATGCAATGCGTTTGAAATCTATGAGCACAATAATAACAATTGTATTAAGAATCGTTTTAGAACAAAAAGAAGGCTTATTGCGAAATGTTCTCGAAAAAAAAATCTTTGTTTCTATGAAAATTGACAAAAAATCACCATAACACTCTTACAGCGCGAGGTTATTGTGACATCGTTGGAATAATATACTAATAGAATTCTAAAATGATATTTGCTCGTCTGACATCTGCTATGACCGAGACAAAAGTTAAACATTTATGCTAAAGATTGGATTGGAAGATAAACACTGTGTCATTGACTCAAAATGCGTGCTTATCATCAAGGAATTTTTCCATGATGATTTTGGTTTTGATGATGGGCTATAAAGTTATTTCCTATGGAAACATGGAGTACCGGTTTTTGATTTTAAATTGTTGAATGAGTTACTGAATTGATATGAATGAATGACATGATGTTTTTGAATACTTTTTTATTAAAATTTATGTCATGATGATAGGTTGGCTATAATTTAGGGTAAGTCTATACTGTACAGTACATCGAATTTATAACAAAGTTGTACATGTTTATCCAGATATTTCACTGGTAGTTAGATTAAATTATGTAACAGTTATAATCACAATCTAAAACATTTATTACCTGCCCTCTCTCAATTCATTACAATAGGGTAACGTATTTTGGAAATTACACTTATTTCAATTGTCTAAAGTTTTTACTAATTTAAAAAATTAAATGAATAATGATCGAGGTAGTAGGAAGATAATTTTATTGACTAAAGCAGTAATTAAAAAAGGAAATCACTACTTGATTGGCAGTTACATGTTCATTGTATAATTCGCGGTTGGAGTGAAATTATATAGTTTACTGAGAGGTAACAATAATTACACAGCTCTGAATTCAATTATTAGTTTTATGAATCTCTATTCCTGTTCCAGTGTAAAGCAATTAAGCTGCTATATTAACGATTTTTTTGTAATGATCAGCTAAAGTATTCATTTCTAAGCTACTTTTAAAGCAAATATATCTTTTTGGTTTTTTATGAGCTCGAGAAAGCGGTTTATATTTTATAATATTTAATATATTTCATGGCCATTTTATATGGTAACATGTTATGAAGTATGATTGGGTAATGAATGTATAATTTCATCAGATCTGAATATTTACACTAAACGGTTAGCTTCACGACGGCTTCTCAAGTAACATAATATTTATATACACAGAGATTTCCAATATAATACTGACAATTAATTCTATATACACATAACTTTTTACATGATATACAGTGCAGAGTGAGAGTGTACTAAATTCTGGTGGCTAAAGAAGATAATATTCACACTCTAAAAAATTCGTTGAACTTTTTGAATTATTATAGTCGTATTTTGTATCGAAAGGGAAAGGTTGCTGGATAAAGCTAAATATTTTGTGATTTATTTTTTGCTATGCCACAACCACAACTCTTTTAGATACAAGTCTGTACAAAATAAGATACAAGGTTTGTATTTACTTTTGTACAATTTCTACTTTTTACATTTTTATACAGTCAAGCCAAGAAAGCTTATAGGTAGATATATATCTTCGAAAGAGTGTGTGGGAATATTGATTAATTACCAGATATTTTAGACGAAGAAAAGGAAAAAGTACAAAAATGATTTTAATGAGAAATAATATAGCAATTGCATAAATATTAATTGCTTAGTTTATAAAATATTTATGAAATTTGACAGATCCACAGAGAAGAAATTTAAAATGAAAATACAAGATTGTTGAAAAGAAGGGGATTTATGAAATGTTTATTTTAGCACTCCTATCTCCCCAGAGCTAATTTGATATAAGATATTCATTTTAAATTTTATTTTGACTTCTCCGGTTATTTATGCAGTTTTTCTCAGCTTTAAATGTTAATTATGATATACTTTTAGAGGAATTTTATGAAAGATAGCTGTGACGTGTGATTTCAGTGTAGTGTGTACGTTAAATTGCTCATTGTTCATTACTGCGTATTATTTGGCATAGTGATATGAATATAAAACAACAAAATAAAAGTGAAACAAAGTAAAACACGAAGTTGGTTTTGTTTTCAGTTTTGTGATTTCATTATTGTGACTAAAAAATTTCATTTTTCGTATTTTTGGTATCGATCTTATGTCTCCATCTTCTCAAACAAATTTCATCAGAATATTATAATAATTATCTATTGCTTATGTATCGTTTTTTCGCATAGACAAGTACAAATGGTAAAGTAGAGAAAAATCATTCCCGACATATCATATAAATTATTTAACATAGAATCATCATTATTAAGTTAGTATGAGTCAAACTAATTACATTATAATACGCTATAATTATCATTATTAAAATTAGTGATATATACTTGCTATTGACTGTGTAAATACTGGATCCTGTACACGAAATACGGTAGATACGGCGGCGACAAAATAAAACGCGAAAAAATAATGTTCTCCAGAGGCAGTTATTTTTATGTTGTCACTGGAGTACTCATGATAATAATTAAAATAACACTTTACATGGTAATCAAATAAAGAAAAACAATCTTTTAGGTAACAACGACGATCATAAACGCGAGGATGACACTGGTAAAAAAATCAAGAAGAACATTAACAATGTTGATAAATAGATTATTACAACTAGTGATTTAGCTAATGTTTGTAGTAACGCTGCTCTTTTTTACGATCGAAGAGTTTTTATAGCTTGTTAATAAAATCTCCTAAGAAGACTTTTGCATAAATTGTTGAAAGTACATACATTATACAATATAATATGGTATAATATGGTATGTTAGGTAGGTAGGTATGTTGTAGGTAGGAAATAAATATTAATGATAAAAAAAACTTAAATTTAAGAATGACTAATTTTATTTTTGACCTCCCTATACGGGATTTCTGATGTGACCGGAAAATCGTCGAAAAAGTGTTTGAGAAATTCAAAGGTGGGTCGACGATCTGGATCAGTATCCCAGCAGCGTAGCATCATTCCGTAAACGGGATCGGATACAAATCCTGAGGTGGGTTGGGGCATTCGGTAACCTTTACTCACTTGGTCCATTACTTCCCGATTGTTCATTCCTAGAATAAAATAATTGTAATGAAGTTTTTTCTTGGAAGCTCGAATTGAATATTTGAAATTGGATTTAAATGTATACCTGGATAAGGCACTTGTCCAAATGTAAACAATTCCATTAAAAGAATTCCATAACTCCATACATCCGACTTGACTGAAAATCTTCCGTATAGAATAGCCTCTGGAGCTGTCCATTTCACAGGAAATCGGGATCCCTGTCGGGGACAATATTCATCATCCTGAACAATCACACGGGCTAAACCAAAGTCGCAAATTTTGGCAATGTTGTTGTCCCCAACGAGCACATTCCTTGCTGCGAGATCCCGATGAACAAGTTGCTTTTCTTCAAGGTACGCCATGCCACTAGCAATCTGTGGAAACAAATTAGAATTTCCAATTTCCAAAATTTCCAAGAAAAGAAAAATAACGAGATTTTCATTTTTGATTTGAATACATACTTGTGCTGCAATGTAAACGAGATCCATTTCCTCCAAGTTTTGACCCGTCCCATTCCTCAGATACTCGAGCAAACTGCCGTTTCTCATATATTCCGTTACAATGTAGACAGGTTCCTCTCTGGAACATACGGCGTATAGGGCTACGAGCCTATCATGCCTAAACTTTTTCATTATCGCTGCCTCCTCCAAAAACGCCCCGGAGCTCATTAGTGTTCCACTCTTGAGCGTTTTAATCGCAACCTCCATCCCATTTCTCCAGCGACCATACCAAACCTCCCCGAAATTACCAGATCCGAGCTTTCTAATGAACTGCAGCTCATTCCGGTCAATTTCCCACTGATCCCGGGTTTCCGGTGAGAGATCCCACATTTGAGGACATGGCTTGGGACAGGGTTTGGTAAGCACATGACAAAGACCTTGTGCATTCCGCGCGTATGATTGCACCAGTTCACGAAGAGATTGGAAAAGCAGTCTTGTCGTGATGTAGTAGCCGCCACTGTCAAGAGGTCGGATTTTGTAGTGTTTCACATGGTAACTTTTATCCTGCTCCCAGTCCTTCACGGAGAGTGAAAATGCACCTGGATTCTGCTCAGAATTGCGGATCAGAAAAGTTCCCCTGGGATTCTCTTCTGACATCAGCAACTTTTCAGCTTCTCGTCTCGAGATTTTTCCAAAGAACCAACTGTAAAAATATACGTTAAAAATTAATATATGTATAAACCTTCTGACATGAGCTCATATACTTTATCGGCTTAGCCTTGCTGAATAATGCAATCATTTCATTATCATTTAACTTTAACTGAATCAGTAAACTGAAGTGAAAAGCGCTAGAATTATTATGTTTTTCAACAAGCAGTAGTAGCCGGACGAGAGCTCCAAATAAATTTCCCTAAAAGTACTTTTTTTCTATCCAGAGAGAAAGTTTTCCTCATTGCTCATCTAATATTCATTTTTAGCGAGTACGTGTGTCCTCGAAAAAAAAGTAAACCAGTGGGAGTCCATATCATGGAAAAGTTTACACTGATGGAATAGAAGTTTAGTTAGGAAATGGGGGAAACTGATGAAAAGTGAAGTAGAAGCAGCACATTTCAATTCCTGTTGTGACCGAGGTCATTTTTCTCCTCTAAATTTTTGCTCTACCTAATCCCCCTAAAGCTAACTTTTTTTTCACTTTTCGTTGTTCTGATCACTTACTCCTCTGACTCGATGGACTTCTCAGCAGCAACAAAGTTCCTTGGAACATATCCCGTTTCTCCTGTCCTTATAACGTATACATTCCACCAGTCTGGATCACTGTAAAAAATATGAAATAATATATCACTTTTTTGAGTGGAAACTCAATTTCATTTACCTAATATATTTTTCGCAGAAAAGAACATTCACTTAAAAGCTATGTATCATTCTCTGCATTATACTAACCTATCATTGATAACTTCTAGGATATCCCCTTTCTTAAATGCAACGTCCCTCGAGTGCCTCGCAGAATAATCGTAAAGTGCGACCAAAGTTTTTCCTGAGATCCCTGCAATACTCCCGGAGCCTCCACCACTGCCCCCTCCAAAGAGTTGATGGTGGTGGTGATGAGCGTGAGCATGGGCGTGTGCTGCAGCAGCAGCGGCATGGTGGAGGAACATGTTACTGGAACTGGTGCCATTTGGAGTGGATACTTGAGCGTGACTCCCACTTCCACGGCTAATGAACCCATTGCTGCCTCCACCACCTCCATTTGTCATCGAGTCGAAAGAGTCTCCACGAGCTTTTTGGAAGGACAGCTGCTGTGGTAAGGTTTTGCACTTATTACTGTTCCCTGTCTGTCCAAATGTGCTTAATGCTGGGTGCGAAAAAAATAAAATGTATGAGAGGAGAATTTTTTAATAAAAATTATTACACATGCTGCAAAAATATATGTGGGATTTATCACGTTCGCTCTACTTACAGGGAGTGCGGATAATATCGCAGTTTTTTGTACTTGACACAACAACGCCAGCTCGTTGAAATGGGTCACCGGGATAACCACGCTGGTCCAGACCAGGAGGTCCGTGCAGATGTGCGTTTTTCGAACTATTTTTGCTTGACTTGCCACCTATAAGTTTTGCAAGAGAGAATTGTAAATCAGAATTTTTCCCTTCTTGGCCATTTACCAAATATCATTTTAAAATTCCATAAAGGACATGTGCTGTCCATAATACTTACCCATTGTGTCCGTTTAGGTTAACAAGTTGTACTTGCTCAGCGTATATTTTAATAATAAATTAAAACGAGTATTTTAATTTCTGATGAATTTGTGTAGTCTACGGAAATCTCGTCAGGAGCGAACGAAGTCAAATGGTAAAAAATGAAAGTTTCTTATGTCCATCACTACTTGTCACTTGACCACAGTTATTGTCCATAAATTGCAGTTAAAACGTTGCATTGTTTTCATCAGCGTTTTCTCGTCGAACAGCGCCTTTTCTTCGGGGAACATTTTTCCAGTTTAATTAACATACAAACTTCACACATTTATAGCATTTTTAAGTAGAACTCATGAGATCGGAATCATTTTTAGCCTAAGTTGACAACGATTGGCATATTAAATATTTATCATTGGAAGTCTCTAATAGTCCATAGAAGTGATTGATTTTTTGGAGTAGCCTCTTTCGTCACTGAAGATTTTCCTTGTCATCATCCAGTCTTTGACTTTGTGCGTTGAAATTTCCTCTTCCAGCCAAACCGAAGACAACGATCCGTTAATGCACCATGAATCATGGAGAAAGATGATGATCAAGTGTGCAAATTAATTAATAAATTTATTGTCAAAAAATATCCAGAGGTCTACTTCCATTAGATTTGCTCATCACTCATTAAATGATCAACAAAGCCACATTACGCAACGCGCACTTCCAACTTTTCGTAAACATGTGCGTTACACCGTTGTCTATGGAAGCTCTCACAAAAAATTTGCAGTGAATGCTGCAAACCATATAGTTATCGATTCCAAGGAACTTTTCGATCCTCTAGTTGACCAATCCTCAAGTAGCTCACTACTCTCCCTATAAAATAAATATAAAACAGGAAACTTTAAATTTGGAACATGAGCACACACACACAAATATGCAATTAAACATTTTGCAATGCAAAAATTCTCTCGTTTTACACAACTCCACTCCCATTCACACACCATAAATATTTTACCTTCATTAAACACGCAATTGCCATCAACTAAAAAATATTTTTTGTCACAAAAAAATTTCTCACTCGCCAATCCACCACACACACCATACGACCAACGACCATACCACCGCTACCAAACACTTTCTGCAGTACTCATTCAGTAATCACCATTCACCATTTTTTTATCATTTTAAAATCATCATTAAATTGCAATTCTCTCTCTCTCGCCTTCTCAATGACTATCGCCATCTCCTCTCTTCCACCTCTCATTATCATCTTATCATCGTTCTTCTTCACAGCAAAAAAAACCAATCAATCTCTCTATAGCTTCTAAAAAAATTTTTTTTACTAACCATACCAAACAAACCCAATCATCATAATGTTATCTGTTTCAGTTGTTATCCTTCTTATCATGAGTGCCAATGTGCCAGCCAACTGGTGCTCTTGTAATTAGCCATTTATACAAATCTCCCGTGTGTGTATGTGTGCGTACAATTGCTAACTGAAATTGTACATCATTTAATATGTGTGTGTGTTTTTTTCGAATGTTATGATGATAATGTTTCTCACTTCTTCACACATCCTCATTTCATCCCCACCACCATACCACCACAAACATTTCGAGCCCATTCACAAAAAATATCAAGTATGAACTTGTAAAGGAATCGTCAGTAGAATGGAGACCCTTTTGCGAGTACATCTTCAAAAAATATCCTTCTTCATTGGCAATAATGTTCATCATCGTACATGCATTAGCTGTACATTCACATCCTCCTCATTTTCATCCATCCTTTCATGTACAACTTTTTTCGAAGAGAATTTTTATGTTATGCGTGTTGTGCCTAATGTATACGGTATACTCTTCTGGGATGATAATAGTTTATATTCAATTGCATGGAAAAATAGTGTATACGAAGAAAAAAAGGACAGGCCAACAACACCAGTGCTTATTCCTCGTTTTCTTTATGCATCTTCTTTTTGAACTTTAGTTGAGTCTCTTATTTGGGGTTTGTGTGAGTCAACTAAAAAGGAAGAAATTTTTTGAGATATGGGCATACGGCGAGTACAAAAGAGACGGGACAAGAGAGCCGAACAAAATAGAGGATTGTTTTGGGATGAGAATTTAGAATATATATGGTGGTATTGATAGGATGGGATTCTAAGGCAAACCGAGTTTGACGAACGAGTGGTGTGCGGGGGTTCCGTCCGTTGTTCATTCTTTTTCTGTATATTTAGGCATATACAAATTATATTTGGTAGACGGAACCTCCCTAAAATGGTAGCATGTAGATGGAATGCAGTAGAGGATTCTTAATGAAAGGGAATGAAATTACTTGTAATGCTTTATGTTAATCATATTGATTGTCATATCTGTTATTTCATTATAAAGGCTACCATTATATGGAGACTCGGGATAATCGGTATTATTTGCTATTACACACATTTTGAACCACACTTCTTCCTAAACTGTGTTTCGTTTGTGTTATCTCTGTTCGCATAAAATAAGACCTTTAGGAGGACAAAAAATGCTCACAGCATTTTCCCTTCTTCCTCTTCTCACTGTCAACTTTGTGTGCGTAGGTACTTGCATGTCTAATATTAAATGAGTGCTGCATGCCATGCCTTTTCTATCGCGCAGTTGGCAATTCTCTTTAGGAAACACAAACCTCAAAACAAGTGACGCTTTATGGTTTCATCATTTCCGTCTGAAATCCTGTCGGTCTTACATCCCCTCCTCGTGTTCATGTTTACTAATGATGGATCTATGATTTTTTAAATTGTTACGATTTCCATTGCTAAAATGTTCCATAAATCACAATTTATACACCTGGAGTTAATGGTGGATTTAACCAAAGTTTTTTTCACATGATTTTTCCCAACAACGTTTCAAACACAATTTTCTTAAAAGATGGCTTTAATTTAAAATGAATGGAAATATAGTTTAGGTAAGTAAATTGGTAACAGGAGAAGGATTTAAAAAATGCAATTCTCAAAACGCTCTCATCTTCTGCCAGTCTGATGTCTGCTGTTACTCGAGGAGAATAATTTGTAATTCAATATACTCTGCCATGCATTTTCTACAGAGAGTGCTGATAAGAAATAAAATTACATATTCACACACAACTACATCAACATTGCACATGCATGCATCCCATTATCATCATCTTTTATCTTCGTCATTCAGAAAACAACCTACTTTAAAATGTTATGATGATGATGATGATGCACGTTGTTGCCTCTGTCTGTTCACTACTGTAAAGTGTAAACTGTGAATATCATTATTATTCAGTTTTGATGCTACCATAATGACTGCAGTAAACTTTTTTTTTTGCTTCTCTACTAACTTATGCATGTCATGTTCCTTTCGTCTTCATGTTGACGATTGTGTCTTCAGTAGATTTTTTGATTTCCATCTCTACTTCACCCATATACCTATTCTAAGATCGTCCCCGTCACAAATTATTATTTACTATGCTAGTACCCTCACGACGACAAAATATTCAACGTACAAGTACCATCATCATAATCAACATCTCTTCTGCATGTACAAATTTTACATGCACAAATGCTCAACTTCCCCTGACAATGATGATGAATGACGATAAGCGTAAAAAAATATGTTGAAAAAGTTTTTCAAATAATTTCGCACGCGTATGTACATTCAAATCTCTTTACATGGTATTTGCAGAATAATCACTGCGTAAAAAATGCAAGCAAATGAAAAATGAAGAAAAATATACAGTTTTGAATAATAAAAAAAATTATATGATATTTTATCCTGAGAACTTCACTTAAAATGGGATATAAAGGGTTGTCTTGTTCTGAGAGAAAAATGAAGATATTTGTTTGCTGTTTTAAGAGTCATTTTAAAGTTTAAATGGCCAATAACATGGGTGTATTGTGTATCTTTTAAATGTTGACGGATTTGGGACAAGACAAGAGTTTAATATGGGATTTTTATAAAGGGAGAGAAAATTGTTTATGGAGTGTGTTGTGTGGGTGACGACGCTCTCCTGCTGTTGATTTGAAGCTTCTGAAAAAAACAATGAGATGTGTATGGAAAGAGAGAGGTGTATGTTTGTAAGTACTAATAAAGCTATAAAAGAGTTAAAAGTTGATTAACCCTTTAAGAGCCCATGAACATATAGACATATAGATACCCCGATTAAGAGGAAGATAGAAAGAGTGAAAAAATGCGAGTGTAAATTGTTTCGATGCTGAGAAGAAGAAGATGAAGATGATGATCCAAATAAATCGGATGACGAGATCATGTTGAGAAGTTTTGCTTAAGCTTTACGTGGGTGAGGTATAACGTATTGATAGACCCCTTTGGGTTTTAAATTATAAAAATGTTATAGAAGGATTTTTTGAAGGGAGCTCTGAGCTCACGTACTCATGCATCAACTGCGTTTTTGAAAAAAATCGAATTAAAATTGCAGTCTTCCTCTCCCTGTCTAATTTTTGCACATTTATTGACTACTGTATATACATTTGTACTTTTGTGCATCTTCATATGTTATTTATACAGATAGGTGTGTAGTTTTTGGCATCAGGAAAATTAGGTTTCAATTTCACGAAAACACGGGAGGAGTATGCCTAAATATGAAGAAGAACGAAAATTATGCTTATCTTGACTTGTTTTGATTGTTCGTAATAAAGCGTGTCTGCGCTTGTTTCCTTTTTTATTACTTTGTTGTAGGAAGAACAAATTGTGTATTTTCAGATGCGGAGAAGCTGAGAAGACGTGTGTGGGGCATAAATTAAGATGCTGTATGTGTGGTTAGAGTCGGAACAGGTTTAATTTCCTGGTGCATTTTGTACTTTTAAAACTGCTCACTGTTTAAAGTTCGATTTGCATTTGTATTATGGATTTGCCTACCCAAAAAAAGACCCAGAAACTGTAATAAATCTCTCAATAGAGTATTTATATAACAATGTAACTGTTTTGGCTATTATTATTCGGATTAATAAAATAAAGCAGCATGTCTACCAAATCAAACTACCGGTTTTTCTTCACCAATCCATTGAATTAACCCGTAATCCCTTTCTAGAACAAACTTTTGCAAAATTTTCAACAGAGTAATTCAAAGTATGAGAGATATTAGGCGTATAATTTTAATATGCTTTTTTAAAAATATCCGAGCATGAAACATAAACTACGGGAAATGTTACCGGCGTAATTTTTAGAAGTAATTTTTTCTCTTTATTCTTTCATTCAATTATTTCCAACAAAAAAAGACGCCCTGCCGTTTATAGCAGCACACGTTTTTTATGAAATCATTATGGAAATAGAGAATTGAGACTCTCGGCGAGCAAATAGCAGGCATACACACACCACACCACACATTTGACAATGAAATGAATAGAGGAAAGGATGCTGAGTTTGACGTGAAAAGTTGGAGTGCGTGTTTATAGCCCATAAAATTTACTCAGGTGGAGGATAAGATTTTTTTTTATCGTATAACAACCAACATAAATATTAGATACATTTTTTTTCTAGCACACACATATTGCATGTTGGTATGCGCATAACTTATTATGGAATTTTGCTTTAATAGTAATATTATGCAAATTTTCTGCTTCACGTTAGTTATGTTTGCCTACCACCGACCGGTAAATAAATAGACCTCCTAAATGGCTTCATTTTTTACTAAATTGCTATATACTTATTACTTTATGCAAACATTTATATATTCAGGCAATAACTCAACATTGTCACATCCCTTCACTTGATTGTCATATTGGCATATTTTATTTGCTGTGACATGTAAAAACTGGTATTAAATTGCAATTTAGAAGCTTAAACAGAAAAAGCATACTATAGAGATATGGCTTATTACTTGAATCAGTGAGAGCTTCAATTTGCAATGTGCGCTTCCTTCTTGGGAGAGTATTATGTTCGACGAAGAATGGAAAGAAAGAATATTTATGGTGACGTTCACAGCAGCAGCAGCAGATTTAACATTTCAAAATGTATGTACATATAATCATATAGGTCTTTACCCTTTTCCCGTTATGTATAGGTAGTGGTGTATAAAAACATAAAAAACTGTGTTATGTGTGCAAAAAATAAGGTATGCAGATATTATGCAAAAAGGAAATGTACAGGTTTAGACAATTTTGTTGATAGACTGGCAGGTGTGCTGTATTAGTCATTATTGAAAAATTGTATGAATGACAAGTGCCAAATGAATTGAATTCGTAGAATTAATAGTTTGAAAGTAAATCGCGGTGCAAATAACAAATATTAATAGGCTGTCACAATTATCGAGCAAGTGAGGCAATGGAAAAACAGGAAATGGAAAAACAGAGATATTCGGACAGAAATTGGTTTGGAGATTTTCAGGAAACTAAAATGAAAAACAAAGTTTTGCAGCAGTACACACGCAATTTTGTAGAAAAGTTTGAGTACTTGACTATAAAGCAATTCTGAGTTGTTGATTTGTATGGATGTACCATCATGATAATCTAGTACACATGCAAACTATGTTATCAGCCTTATCTTATTTACAGTAACTGGTAGCTAAACGCTTATTTATTGCCTGTCTTTTTTTATCAGTGTGCAATATACTGCAACGTGGAATTACCCTGATCGACGATCATCATGAAAGGATGATGAATTGGCAAGATTAGAAAAGCAAATAATGTGTCTGGTATTGTAACTCGTTGTTATTATGTGACAGAGAGAGAGAGAGGGAGATGAATTCCCTTGAATAATAGGTTTGTAATATGATGATGAAATTGTAAGATATTTTTAATTGTTTTACAATAGAACAACAATCTCTACTACACACGACATTTACACAAGCATTCCATTAATTGATCTCGCATATATTCATTCATTCACATGAATAGAATACTAATTGAATGCGCATTAGCTAAATATGCCTATTAACACGCTATTGTATTTCATACTCAATAAAATCTCATTTCAAAAGTATACTGATTTCTTTTATCAATAAATGTCAAGTTTATACTCTTAGTTTTCAATGGGAATTTGAGTGAATACAGTTTGCATTGAAAAAATCCAAAAAGCTCTCACTTGTCAGTCAACTCAACTGGCACACAGCAGGTGCTGCGAAAAAGAAATTATGACATAGGAGCACATACAATTTCACTAGCTTAACCTGAATGAGAGCAATCTGTCACAATAAATTATTTTATTTTATCAACAGCTAAATTCCTTCGACTGAAAAAATTCCAACCAATCAGAAAATATCCACAAACTAATAAACTTTAGCCATTTCTGACTCCATCATATCAACTACTGCATCTCTGAATTTTGCGTGGGCAGTCCTGAATTTCTCTTGTTTTTTTCCTCCTGAACATTAAATGTTTCAAAATATTTTTGGTCTGACAAAGGGAAACTACCGTAAAGAAAAACTGGACACGACAGGCTACATGATCCACACATAAAACTTGCTCTTGTCTAAAAAGCAACTTTTTTGATTCTCTCAAAAAAAATTCTTTTTTTTTCCTTACCTTTACCTTCCAAGGAAGAAGAAGACCAACAATGATGGCTATTTGCCGCTGCCGTCGGGTTGACAGTGACAAATCGGAATTTTCCAGCAATCACATCACCAGCAGGACAAGACAAGTTTTATAGAAAGAAAGGCAATTGTTGATGATCTCAATGGCCATATAAAATAGCCACCTACACACTCACCTCACCATGACACATACACACACACGATCTCTTTCTCAGCAAGTTGCATGAAAAAAAAGGACAAAGCCGAATTCAGCTTTGGGCACATTTATTCCACTGAGCAACAATGCAACATCACTTTTTTACATTGTTATTGCACCAACATGAAAAAAATTCCATTCAAACAATGAAACAACCTCTCTATTCTCAGGTCTTTCCTCTTTTTCTTAATTCTTTTTCCACCACACAAAAAAAGGCTGCTTATTATTACATCACCTCACATCATTTTGTAAAGAATTCAATTTCAAATTCCAATCTTTCTTTTTTAAAATATTCCTTTCCCAAATTAAACTTCTTCCTCTACAATTCCCAGTCCAGTAGTCCAAGTCGGATTTCACAGTTCACGCTTCACCACCAATATATGTTCGCACACAAGTTTCCCATCTCCAACCATTTCACTCGATCGTCTATAATAACAACAACAAACCTGGAAAAAAGTCAAAGAACTTTGGCTACTTGTGTGATGATGATGATTATGATGAAAGCAAAAGGAACACCCAAAAAACATTCACCCGCTATATACCAGTTTTATATATGTCCACCATATAGAGAGAAAACACCGCTGCTGCTCATATTATTGCATAATATATGGCGCTTCTACCCAGTAGAGAAGAAAGCCAACAAATTTATTGTATTATTACGGGTTGTGGTGTTGATAGTACCGAAGAAAAAAAATATTTCCTACATAGCACAAACCTCTTGTACACTTTTTTTTACTCGGAACTGCTTTAGTTTTGGAACATGGAGGTTGCTCAGTTCAGAGCTTGTTCAGTTCCTCCACATTACACTCCAATCCACTGTGTGAGAAAGGGAAAATAGGAATGAAGAGAGCTACATAGCTTTTTTCTCTGTGTCCGTTTTTCCCTTACTTGTGATCATCATCAAGTGTACTCTCGCACTCCACCATTCTCTCTTGGAGGAGCATCGACAACTTACGATAAGAGTCGTCGTCTTCGTGTGAGCTCTCTGAAATGTACTAAAGCTCTCTGTGTGAGCTTCCCCTTTTCTCGTATTTCTTTGCTCGAAATGTAAAACCCTTTCTTGTGTAATACTTCAGAGAAGACACACAGAATTCACTCTGTATTTGTTGCAGAACAGTGGGAAAATGAATGTTTCTCAGCTCACAGCTCTCGTCTTGCTTTTTAGTTCACTTGACATCTCTGTGATGATGTTACTAGCACCACGATACCATACCACCACATAGACAAAGATAGACACGGAGAAAATACCCAATTCCCTGAGCGATTTTCAGCGAATATGATGATGAGCTTCGTTTCTTTTTGAGTGGTGCTTCCAGTATGCTGGCTGGATAGCTTCTGGTTCTCTGTCTGCCAAACACTCTCGCTTTTTTTCTTTCAATTCTTCTGGTATTCTGGCATAGGAACTTGGAATGGCGTATTATATGGTAATATCTAAACTTGTGTACTGTACACAAGTCCTTTTGAAAGAGTCGTTTTCGTTGGAATTTCGAGCATTTTATTTCACATATTATCTACTCTGTTTCAACCAGAAGAGCTCACATTTCACATACAAAACCAGCTTTCTAACTAGTCATCACAGACGTGAGTGTATGGGGAAAACAAGGCAACAACAAAGACAAAAAAGCCAAGTAATGCAACTAGGAGTTTATATCCGGATCATGATATCGTAATAATATCCAAAAGCGGGCAATTCATGTAACATATAATATTTATAAGCTTTATGAAAGTTTTTACCCTACCGTTTTTCATAAAATTGCAAAAAGCTAAAAATATCTGGACATGATTCGCAGAAAGAGAACAAAAAGGGTACCCAAATTCTTTTGGGATGGAACGTATGACGATCTTTGATCCGGATAAAATTGACCAGAGGGTTGTGTTCCAAATCCAGCGCTCCTTGATCTCTCTTTAAAGTCGGTAAACTCGTTGTTTTTGCTTCGTTGAAGTTTAGTTTGATGGTTGACTGGTACACGTAGCAATTTTGATACCTATTTTATTAGAAACTACTCACTGTCTTCTACTGTCTTTTGGATTTCCTCCTTGTTCCTGATGTCGTGTCATGTTCTTTTAAAAGTAACAAGCATTTTATTTGTACCATCACGTTGAAATATTATTGTTATTACTCTTGGCTGACCTCTATTTTCTGGATGCTTGATCGGCTCTGATAAAACAGTGCATGTATCTGTGTATTCGCAGAAAAAGGGGAGAAAATCAAAAGGTATGACGGAATGAGCACACACAACCCTGCAGGTATTCTAAAAAAAATTGATCTTTCAAACAGAATTTATTCTCCACTTTCGCCAAAACGGGCTATTGCCCGTAAAAGCAGAAACTCTGGCCAAACTAGCAAGTTGATGGTTGACTGACCATTATTGGCTATTACCCCATTACCTAACGTGTACTCGTATCGATATAGATGGAACTTGATGGCTTATATATGTGGGGAAAATGGCGGAACAATCAAGTCTCACCAGGCATGCCAAATTACAAGGAGAATGTCACGAACTTCACTATAGTTCGTGTGTGTGATGTTATCAGCATTAGCGCTTATTTAGCATTTTTCAACGAGCTATTCCAGTCCATCCGTGCATCTTCAGATTCCAGAGATTCACTTTGAGACTTGAGAGTGAGTCTATTACTATTTGCTAACCAACACATTTATCGTCACTGCGAGCATTCGCTGTATAAAACGCTCATTGATCCCATTTTTCCCAATACTGTAAAAATTTCTCCACATCCCGTGTAATTACACGTGAATATTATCCATCATGGACTGAAAGCCAAATACGAGAAACTTTTCAATAAAATTATTACTTTACAACTTGTTATTATTCCTTGGTTGTAGGTACTCTTGGGTATGCCTATATTTCTTGTTTTCCTTTCATTTTCCCGAATTCTACCATTTTCTGTGAATAGATGAAATGATCAAGTACGGTATTCCTGCCTCGAGCAGGAAGCCTAAAAAAGGAGATCTTTACAAGTCAAACGTGAACATTCACTCACTCGATATCATAAAATAATACTGTATTGAATATTGGCAAATAGATTGGGCTCATAAAGTTTTTGGGAGTTTACGCGTGTGTGACCTCGTGCAATTCCAGGAATGCTTAAGGCTCTGCTGTTGCATTCTCGGGAGGGGCTTCATTTTCAGAAATATGAGTTACATTGAAAGACACAAGGGAAAACATGATGATGATACATTGTTTGTGGTGTTAATTAGGTACTAATGAAGGCAGTCCAAGAGAATTTATGAAACTAATAAAGTAGACGATGGAGACACGTTGGATATTGTGTAAATTTTAATGGATGGAAGCAGAAGATTAAACACTTTCCTCATCATGATACATTATCATTCGTAAACAGAATGGAAAAGTCACGTTTTAGTCTGCCCTTTTTCTGCGTATTTCGAAAGGAAAGATGTGGAAGGAAGATCAAATACAATATTCCTGGAAAAAAAGTTCATAAACCCACAGAAATCAGGCTCATGTGGCGGAGCTACTCGACTACTGTGTGTGGTTTTGTCGGGAAAGCTTGCAAAAACTTTTCTATCTTGTTTCTCGGTTGTTTTTTGGCGTAGATGCGGTTTCATTGCATAAACAGGAAAAGTTGATGAGCTTAACAAGGTATTAAACATCACAGCTTCGGATTGCAGCTACAAAAATCATATACTGTCTATCTGTCAAGACAGATTTGCTACAAATAACATGTACGCAGTGTCGGCTGGACGAGAGCTGGCTGGAATATGACGGTAAAAGGATTATGGAAAAAGCATTAAGCAAGTCGAATATTTGAGTGTTTTTCCTTTTCTGCCAGAATGAATGATGGGACAAAGTCAAAGTAAATAAAAATAATAAAAATGAATGAAATGGATTGAATAAACATTACGCGAGTGATATCATGTTTTGGTCGTTTGAAGGACGAAAAGGGGAAATGATGAAAACTAGAATCCAGTAAAAAAAAATGAGCGCGTGCCGAGAAGTAGCCTTGAAAGATGGTTGTCTTTTTTATACATCTTTGTCAAACACATCCAGTTTTCATCTTCCCACTTCATTTCCACCTTTCTGTGAAAGTGGAGGATGGAGCGAAACGGAAGAACAATTTTCTACTTATTATCTAAATGTTTGACTGAAAAGGAAACTGGAGTGAAGTGGATCTCATCATATAATATGCATAAAAAAGGAAGGTGTGTTTAAGTGCTCGTTGCTCCACTTTGAAAACGACATGTGCACGAGGAAGTGCTTATGTAACATGTTGTTCTGCTCTACTTTTCCCATTTTGTGGGACCCTTTGTTTTGGAAGAGAGGTTTAAACACATTGTATAAGATGAGCATGCATGCCAAAGGCAGTATGATTGTAAGAATATGTAATAGTTTTCACATTAGGGGATCTTGTCTAGTGCTCTTCATTGATTAAACAGGCAGGTGAGATAATTTGATGCTCTCGGCTCGGATACCAACTGGCTGGATACGATGATACAGATGGGTGGCGTGCCATGACGGAATAGCGAGAATTGTTGGTTTTGTCTTTGCTAAGTGGATTTTCCACAGGGAGTACCTCCTATAATATATTTTATGTAATGCAATATGGTATAGAAAAGCTTATTCATTTCGAAGAAATGAACTTTACGAAATGAATGACTTCTTTCAAGGAGAGTATCTCAAAGTCAAGAGTCGTCGTATTATACTCTGTTTGACCGACTACAGCTTTTCCCTGTCGCCTATGAAATGTGTTGTAAATGCTTGGGCTTAGAATAAAAGATATATGAAGAGAAGTGATGTGGTAAAAGTTGGCGGAAATGAATTGAATTGGCATTTGTGGTGGCGGTTTTCCCCTCTTCAGTTGAGGACATGCTGCGTTTTGTGTTAACTACTGGGTAAACCTGTACCTAATTTTCACCAAAGAAAATTTCCTCATTACGAACAGGAAACTGGAAAATGAATTTTGCGAAGTATGCATGCATGGTGAAATGTCATCTATTTATAGCACCAGAAACAACCTGTCAATACGAACGAATGCTTTAGTTAAATATTACCTGGCAAAGTAATGAATTAACCGTAACCGATGCATCAATTGTCAATTACAACAAAAAGTAACCAAAGCAGCGATGTTCCTTATTTCTCCACATAATATACTTTAAAGAATTATTACGTTAATAAATAACAGCGTCTAATAGTCAAAGTCTTTGGAGAGCCTACGACTCCATGTAAAATGTGGTGAAATTGGATACTAACTTGATGGTAAGGATGCTTGAATACTTCTTTGACAGAAGATCCGAGATCATTTGGTAATAATATGCTGAAGACTTTAATGATGAAGTCTAATTGAAATATAAAACGACAATGTTATGCTAAAATAGTGATGCTAAAAAAGTTTTGCATAATTATGAAAACCATTCACAAAATACAAATACAATCTTACACATATTATCAGAGGGCCACCGCATTCCACCCCTTGGCTTTAGATAAAGCGTTGATCACAATGTAAAGTTTGTGTTGTGTGCACATCTCAACTTGCAGTACAATATATGTGGAATTAGTTACTAATTAGGGAAAATTGTCATGCAATCCTTTAATAAATTTCTTACTTCCTTTTATAAAACAATCTCCTTTGTCTCTATCGTTTCAAGGTAGCCTATTAATTAGGGGATTACGCCAAACCAAGTAAAGAAAATTTGAACAAAGGCTGACTTTTTTATTACATTAAAGGTAACTTTTTAACTTGCATATATGCAAGATCTGAATGTCTTTTAAATGTTGGTTTGCAGTTAAAGCATAATCTTATCTTCAATCTTAGCCTAAACTGAGATTAGAGGGTTACCCTATTTCTGTATTAATTTTAAAAGATTGCCTGAGCAACTGCTTATTATTGCTTTTCCATGCCTCTGAAACCAGAAACAAAGTTGCATCCAAGCAACACAAAATTAGCAAGATCACGCAAAGATGAAAAAACAAATTATACTTTCATATTGCTTGTTTGAGTTCATGCATGTACTATGAATATGCGGGCGGATACTACACTGCATTCTGTTGGAAATGTATAAGATCCACTTTTTTAAGATGTAACACAATCCAATGCAGAAACGTGAGGTTTTGCTAAAAAAACGTTTTGTTGCTGCTAAGCATCTACCACCACTTTGTCTGATATTGATAAAGCTATCACGATGTACTTTTTCGCTGCATGCATGCAAGTTGCAATGTCAAAATGGTCAATATTCTGCAACGTAGAATATACGTAAAAATATAATACCTAACAGCGAGAAAGCCAAATACCTAGCATTTAAGATTTCAGTATAACACTGGGAATCAAGGATGCAACACTTTTGTGTGCCTAAGTGTCAGCAAAAGAATCCCCCATATTTTGCATTTCGAACAAAGTTTTATAGAAATTTAACTAAAGAGTGATTAAAAAGTGAAACTGTATTTTGCACAAGTAAATGCTAAACACCTTTAGTTACCCATAATTTAATTTTATCGTATATTAAAAAAATATTTTTATCAATAACAAGCAATTATATTAAATTTTTAGTGCCCAACAGAAGAAATGTCGGTAAAGATGGGACACAGCATAGACATTCCCACAATCGGCAACGCCATGATAACAGACGGCAAAACAGAGATAACAAAGAACCATACTGGAGGAGACAACCACAAGGAGGCCGAGTAGACAGGAAAAGGGGTCATCAACAGAGAAGACCAAGTGCTCATTATGGAGGAAACCCGGTTGCTTATCAACACTCCAACCATCCACAAATGCAGTTTCTACTGGTACCCCCATCAACTATGCCATTTCAAATTCCTGAGGGCTATTCAGTGTGCCCTATTCAACAGCAACATGCCTACGGAGCATACAATTTTTTCCCTGGAAACTCGGATCCAAATGCTGCAACTTTACATCCCAGACATTATCCCACATCATTCGCAATTAGTCAAGGTCGAAAAGGAAATAGAAATAAGTCCAAACGTGGAAACAACAAACGATTGGGACAGAGCTCTGGGAACAACTTTGGTCATGCCAGGAATCGACAAAGATTCCAGAGAAACCCCGCTTCTAGTACTTCAGCTTCTTATGCTGGAAATTTGGCTGACTCGGTGTCTGAAGTCTTTACCAAACTTATGAAGAACAGACGTGACCTTACATACGACCAGTTTAAAGCTTTCACTCTAACAGAGCAACTTGACAATTTGGTGGCTGGTCCAGAAGAACGGACGAAACGTGATCAAGTTTTGGTTGACATTGAGTCTATAATTAAACTCAAGTACTCCATTTGTAAGCTTTACCCATTTGGCTCACATCGCACAGGTCTTGGCGACTCAACTTCTGATATGGACGTTTACGTAGACATAAATGGTGACGGAGGGAAAGCTCTAGAATCTGTTAGCAAGAGAGTCATACAAGATATTCGCGATGAAGTACTCAAACTTTTGAAAACAGAGAAATGTCCTACGAAAGGGGTGAAAATTACAAAAGGTTCAGTGACAAAAATGAACAACAAAGCAGTTCTGATCAGAATGACCCACGCTGGTACTGGAATCAAGTGTGACTTGTCATTTGCAAATCGTCTTTCTGTGCGAAACACGGAGCTGCTAAAATTTTACATGGAATTTGATCCAAGGGTGCGGCCATTTCTGATTTTTCTCAGAGCTTGGGCCAAATACATTGGAGTTGCTGACGAGCGCAAACTTAAAAAGTATGCGATTTCCCTAATGGCACTTGTATACTTGACAAAGGAACGCATCATTCCGTCAGTACACTTGCTTCAAAAATTGAGTTCTATTGAGAGAAAGAGCCAACATATTTCCACCAATCCAAATGAAGTTAGTGGTTGGGATGGCTCATTCTGTACAGATCAAGAAATCATAAAACAAAATTTCGATGTTGACCCTTTTGGCAAGGCAACTATTTTGCCCTTAGAAATGGCAATCGGATTTTTCAAAATGTATGGCAATTTGGAATACTCCAAATATATGGTATGCCCATTGTTGGGCGAATTCATTGAAAAGTCACAATTTTCGCCAGAAAAATATCAGAGTCTTGAGGAACCTTTGCTACACCTTGTCATGAAAAATCCTCAATTTGGAAGAGATTTGAAATTAGATAACAGTAACAGACCACTTTGCATTCAGGATCCGTTCATGTTAAATTTCAATGTGGGCGGGGTCACAAATTCAAACATTTTGAAGCAATTTCAAAACGCTTGCAAAAGATCAGTCCTCGTTTTGCAAAGTAAAAGAGGGCACATAGAATCAGTTTTGGACTTATTCCTTGTTAAAGAAAGGCCACGTGATATTGATGGGGCTCATAGTAAAGTTGAATGTGTAAAAATAGAAATGGAGGAGGAGAGAAAGTCGGAAATTCGTGACCCTCAAGAGCCATTGGCATCCTCATCTGCGCAATCACATGAAAGTCAAAATAAGCAAAATGAAGATATACACAAGTTGAAGCTATGTGTGGAGAAAGATTTTATGCAAATCTTGCTGAGAAAGTTAGCTCAAATGGAAAGTTTGGACAATAAAGATAAAGAAGAGAAGAAACGCGTCATGAAGACGCTAATAAACTCTCTTTGGACAGGCTATTCAATAAAGTTTCTCCAGGAAATGATTACAGATGGACTCAAATTGAGTTTTGGTGACGTAAATTCTCAGTCTCCAAAATGCGATTCTGATTGCAATGAACAAAAGAGCTCTGAAATTGAGTATGGGGAAGAATTGCTGAAATTGCTGGAAGAAGAATGTGGAAAGCGGAAGAGAACCAGGGGTGCTCAAGATCAGGTTAGGAGGTTCCAAGAAAAGATCGACGAGATGATTGAGGGTTTTTCGGAGAAATTTTACAGAAAAGATTGGACAGTGTCTGTATGCTATCCTTTCTGGAATAGGGAAAATTCTAAAGGGAATAAGCGTTATGGTCCGTATAACCTTAATCCAATTGAGACGGAAGGAAAAATTTCCGAGACAATTTTGGAACATTTTATGTTAGCATCATGGCAAGGAAAGAGAGATTTTCCAGAAACAGAGGAATACATATCTCCAGCTAAAAGAACTCGTCTACAAGATTTTTTACAATTCAAGATCCGGTTTCAGGTGGAGTTGGATGCAAAGTTGGGAGAGAGACCATTGCTCAAAATCCTGTTTCAGGTAGTGATAAATATTAACATGAAATTATATACAAATATATGAAAATAAAAGATTGAGTTTACATTTTTAAGGATGCAGAGGGCGAGGCTAATTCATCAGATGAATGCAAACTTGCTAAGGAAACACTACGGAACATCTTGGATAACTCCTTCGCAGCTTATCAGCTTTTTCGATTGACAAAATGGTTAAAGTTATGAAATCCTTTTACTTTACAACACCAAAACTCAAAACCTTTTCATTTCTGGTTGCTATGCAATGAAAAAGAATGAAAAAAATGCGTGCGTAAGATGTCAAAACACAAAGTATGCATCTTTAAATTTGAATTGTGTCGTAAATGGAAATTTATCTTTCACTGTTACAACAAATAAATTACTTTTACCACATATTTTAAAAACAATGCTCTTGAAATTAATAAAGTCAGTACTGCAAAGAATGCCTTTTATGTAATTGTTTTGATTTTACTACACAATACCAAATGTAAGCACTGTCCTAAATGTGCCCTTGCTCACCGCTACCAAAAACCTTCCAGCACTGGTCGGCTTAACTTTGTACATTAAAGTCATATTTTGAGCACAAATGGGCCTACATGATTTTCTAAATCTTCTCATCACCATTTTGACCTTTCTCCGGTTCCCCCCGAATCCAAAATATTTCCAGGACTCCAGCACTTTCACTGATTTCCTATGTAATATTCCGCACATTGTTAAAAATCCAAACCAAATTGTACTTGAGAGAGTCATAAATGCTAGTAGTATCAACCTAACAAATCCATTCAGTTCACTCCAGTGACGAAACAATGTATAATTGGCACAAACTATTCCTGGAGTGAGGATTACCAGAAATGGGATAAGTGCCACTCCAAAATATTTACAAAACAGTACAAATGTGAGTTCCATCGCTCTATAGTTTACCGACAAAACCTCAAAGCGATTCCTAAGAATTTCATGACTTTCATACACTCTATCAGTCCATACTCCACTCATCTCAAACTCTTTTAGAAATTCATAGAACAAAACGAGAATGACGAATGCAGAGTACGCCATAATGTATGCTTCAATTAGCAAAACGGATTGACATTGCATGTACCAAAATCCATATGAAATGTAGATAAACGCTTTCAGGTATGGACTTAAGTTGATCCCTTTCCAGGATGTCGTGAGCAGGGAGGTTGGATATATGAGCGTATTTGGGAAAATGCAGTAGTGGAGAAATACAATGGTTATTAAGAAAGAATAGTTATTAATTGCAAAAATCCCAACACGCTGAAAAAGTCTTTGACGAATGTGTCCTTTTGAATTCCACTTTGATATTTGTGTCGCTGAATTTAAAACCATTAGTAGATTATAAATTATTTGAGCCAGACTTTCATTTGGCTAAAATGTATAAAGAAGGTTATGATAAAGTTACCTTGAAACCTTAAGAGGTAGCTGATTTGACCGTTTTGAGCGGTTGCAAATTCCTCTGGGCAGGTAATATATGGACTGCATGTGATAAGCATGTAAATGGATCCCGTAAATAGAACAAATAGTAGAGACTCGTCACTCCACCAATCTCTATTTGAATCTTCAATTTTATTAGTTAAAATTGTAGTGACCTTTTGAGAATAGTGGGTTCTAAAGAGCTTGAAATTGCTTGAGAGATTAGATAAGTAATAGAAACATTGGAGAACAATGCAAACCAAGGATATATGATAGCGTCTTTTTGATTGGGTTGTTACATATAGCTTATTAAGGCCCCCGGAAGTATCTAAAAGTATTGGTGAAGCGCCAATAAGTCTTATAAAAGTCGAAACGAATGAAAGCAATTTTGAATCTAGAGAAGAAGACATTTCCATGCAGGATTTTAAGTCAGGAAGGGCAAAATTGTGAAGTTTATTGTTTTATTTTTAACACTTGCAGTTTTCAAAATCGTGATTCGTCGTGGTGTAGAGTAAGAAGCAATATGTAACACTGTTGCTCTACTTGTTCGTGTCGGTTCTTCCAATGATGTGGATGAACTGCTTGGGTAATTATTAAGACCGACTGTTAGTAATTTTCCTAACATAAATCGTAATTTTTTTATTATAAGCTATTTCATGTCTGAGCAAAAGGAGTAGTACCATTTTGAGTTCCATGGAATAAAACATTGACTGTTGGAAAGTCTAATATTAAAATGACCATAAACATTATGTAAGATTGATAACATCTAAAATTTGATTCTTGCAACATTATTTATAGTAATCGGTAAGGGCTGTTCTTTAGTATACGGGGCCACGACTTTGGCGCAGACACGCATAAAAGAAAGCCCTTGACCTGGAGAGTGGACAACAGATGAGGGGTTCTGCTCCCAGGGGTTATTTCTCCAGATGCCACAAATGTGCATTTAACATAACATACACTTAACGTGTCTCACCTCCCCCAATTGAAGGTTCTGTTAGGTTAGGGTTAGGTTAGTTTCTGTTAGGTTAGGTTCTTTTAGGTTAGGGTTAGGTTAGTTTCTGTTAGGTTAGGTTCTGTTAGGTTAGGTTAGTTTCTGTTAGGTTAGGTTCTGTTAGGTTAGGTTAGGTTCCGTTAGGTTAGGTTCCGTTAGGTTAGGTTCTGTTAGGTTAGGT